>JBBPBX010091564.1:0-13911 GCA_038048925.1 Garcialebias charrua
CACACTGCTCTATAAAATCAGTCACATCTGAGGTGCTGCGGGATTCCCCAAACTGAGGAAAGTCCATCTTAATAGGGGGTCTGGCAGCAGCATAATGGGATGACTGGCTAGCGTCTCTCTCCCCAGCCAGTCCACCAATGGGCCCATGAGCAACTGGAGTTGAATACGTGGACGGCCCCCAAGAGAGAGCACCTTTGCGGACCGTTTGATTTAGTTCCTCCGACCAGCGTTTATCCCTACGCTTGAGACAGGCCCCAACCTCTTGGTCCAACTTCTGGAGGTGGTGCTCTACGTATTCCTTTATTAAAACAGCAGAGGAGTCAATAGCAGCCCTGAGTCCCTCCTCACGATGGAGGGTGCTGTCAATCGCATCTCGGAGGCGTTGTTCCAAGGCTTCAACTTTCTGCTGGAGGTCCGAGAGTTGTTCTGCTAATGTCTCAGTTTCGGTGTTAATCCCAGCATCTGCTTGAACCACTGATGGGTCTAGATACATGCTACTGAGCATGGAGGATAAGTGGGTTACATCAGGATTGTCTGGCTGTAGCCTGACTGTAACATGCCGGTCGAATTTCCCTAAGGGTGCTGAATGCTGATTAGACGCAGACTCCTCAGAGGAGGAATCTGAATGATTTGAAGCTGACATAGTTTGAGTTAAGGTCCTCCAGGCGCTGAAATCTGATGCTGTATGCAACAAATCAGTATTTGTATGATATATGTACATGTGTTGGTGTCATGTATATAAAATATGCTGACTTCACAATATCAAAAAAAACAACAACTTGCATTTAAGCCACTATTCCAACCTCTAAAATCCACCACTTACTTTCTCTACACCAAAAAAATTATAGACACTAATTTGGGCCTACAATATTTGTAAATGAAAAACAAAATCAACTGAGAGGCTATGAAGTAAAATGCTTATGTCGAAATTAATTTAGCTTTACTTCAAACAACCAAACAATATACATAGCAGCCTCACTCCACAAGAACACTAGCTCCCCACACGGGCCACCAAATATAACAACCTGCCCCCCACCGCTACGATAAAAGGGGACTAATTATTACATACGCTAAATTAGTCAGGGGCAGTGCCTGGAGCTGACGGCGCTTAAAACTCATAAAGGTTGAGCAGAAAGCATAAACCAGTAAACAGAAAATAATTCACCCACATACAAGAAAACTCTCATAAACATCTATTGATATTAGCCATATGATGACATTTAATAACCCTTTACCCAATTTAAACAAACAAATCAGTTGTGCACAACATTTACATAACTGCAGCATCCCCCCCCAACATTTACTTATCTGCAGACAAACCCCATAAATTAAATCAAACCCCAAAATGCACCAACTTTCAGTCCAAACGCTCTCTCAGATAAAAAAGTTTGTTTGAAGCGGGATGAGGAAACGCCCTCTCAATCCATCCAGGCGTCGGCGCGCCAAAATAAAAAGAAACAATCTCACCAGAGTCTCAAGGTCCTTTTAGCGTGCCTCCCCTGCAGTCCTGGGTAAGGAGAAATTTACTAATCCACAGCGATCCCAACTCAAGGTAATCCACAGTCCACAGGCAGTCCACAGGGCAACGGCCTCACGCCAAAATCCTTCTCAGCAGGTGCGCACTCCACGGTGAGACAGAGAGAGAGAGAGAGACAGCGCCGTCACTTCCTCCTCCTTTTAAGTCCACTCCCCCACCGTCTCCAAAACGTATTATTACAAAATAAATTTACACAAACAAATAAACAAGCTCAAACTTTCATTTGGAACACACTCATTACCTTACAGGAGACAATGATTAATAATAAATGGTCATTTTTGCAGCGTAGATAATATAATAAAATAAGGGGAAAAAAAGGGAAATAAATCTAACGCTGTATCAATCGATCAGTGACCATTACAAACTCCATACATTTGGAGCCAGAAAAGAGTTGACTTTAATAACTTACTGAAATCTGTTTCTCCGCTGTGTTCTCCATCCAAAACAAGCTGCCCGCGTTAGCTGTTAGCCCCCGCCATTTGGCCTGCACTCGTTAGCTCCGTGCTAACGAGTCCATCCATCCAAAAAAGGCTGTCGGAGCTGTTTCTCCACGTTAGCTAGGTGTCCATCCGACATCTTAGGCTGCCAGGCGGACATTGATGCGAGCTCCCGGCCGCCGCCCGTCGGTTCAGTGTCTCCGGTGGGGGTCCGCTTTAGCATGTTAGCTCCGCGATTAGCTACGCTTTTTAGCGTTGGAGCTGCTGGTGTTAGCTGGCGTCGTAGGAGCGATCGCGGCTGCTGCTCCAGGCCTGAGACGTCCACAGAGTTCACTGAGTGTTTCCAGCTAATTTATCCATATGAGGCAACCTCTGATGGGACACACGTCCTCCAAAGCCAGCTGGCAGCTGCCGATACTCGCGGACCTCACTTGACCGCACTTGGGGACTGTAAAATGGCGGACACGGATGCATTTCCGGAAACGGCCGGAAGTTGCGCGAATACGCTTCAAATTGTAATAAAACATCATAAAAATAATTATACTTTATTTATAAAGCCATTTAAAACAAACACAGCTGCAACAAAATGTTGTACACATAAAATTAAGAACATTTAAACACAATTTTTTTTCTTCATATTTTTATTAAATATGATAACCTCGTAAATCTGGAACCTCGTAGGTCAACCCCTCGTGAGTCGGGGATTACCTAGTACAATCATACTACCACATTTAATTTATTGTGTTGAAATCTGTGGTACAGCATGCAAAACTACAACGAAACCTATTTTTGTTTTACAGAAAAGAGCTTTAAGGATAATAACTAGAACGCATTATCATCATCCATCTGGTGTATTATTTTATAAATTGAAATTACTAGGATTTTATGATTTGGTGGAATATAATATTTTTTACTATTGTATAAAGCACAAAATAACACTACTTTCAAATATTAAAAAAGCTTTTTGTAAAAAGGGTAAGTTGTTATAATTTAAAGGGTACAGATATTTTTGTTAAAGCACAATTTAGAACAAGCTTAAAGGGTCGTTTTACTTTGAAACATGGAATTGGTATATGGAGTAGATTGGACTATTATGTTAAAGTTGCACAGTCAATGTCTGTATTTAAGAAAATGATTAAGAATAGATTGTTGAAAAGTTATGTGTAAATGTTATATACTTAAAATTTCTATAAATTAGTTATATTATTATGAGTTATAAATATGGTTTATGGATGAATTTTGTTAGAGAGAAAAAGATTAGCCAAGAAGAAATATGACAGTGAGAGGATTGAAGAGAGGAGACGTGAATATAAGGAGATGGGACGTAGAGCAAAGAAGGAAGTGGCTAAGGCAAAGCAGAGGGCGTACAATGAGTTGTATGGGAGACTGGACACCAAAGAGGGCGAGAAGGACTTGTACCGATTGGCAAGACAGAGGGATCAGGCTGGAAAGGATGTGCAGCAGGTTAGGCTTATTAAAGATGGGAATGGGAATGTTCTAACAAGTGAGGAGAGTGTGATGGGTAGATGGAAGGATTACTTTGAGGAGCTAATGAATGAAGAGAATGAAAGAGAAAGAAGAGTGGAGGTCATAGAAACTGTGGACCAGGAAGTGGGAAAGATTAGTGAGGGTGAAGTCCGGAAAGCTCTGAAAAGAATGAAGAAGGGGAAGGCAGTAGGACCTGATGACATACCAGTGGAGGTTTGGAAATGTCTTGGAGAGATGGCAGTGAGGTTTTTGACTCAAACATTTAATGGAATATTTGAGGGTGAGGAAATGCCTGAAGAATGGAGAAGAAGTGTGCTGGTTCCCATTTTTAAGAACAAGGGTGATCATGGGTGTAGCCAGAATTTTATGGGGGGCGGTTCGTTTTAAATGAGAAGTTGACCAAACTAAACTAATGTGCCTGGATAGGTCAATGGAAATAGTGTTTGCCTTCAGTCCCAAAGCTCATGGGTTCAAGTCCCGCATAGTACAACGTTTTTTTATTTTTATTCATTCCAGATTAAAAAAGCACAAGAAAACTATTTACAAAACAGCAAGAAATAAAACAATGCATTAAATGAAAGGAATCAGACGAAGAAAATAATCTTATCTGCCCCTTCTCAAACTATTTTTTTCAAACACTCTTTTATTGGATAAAAAAAGAAGAATGTGTTAACCACAGGCATATTAACTACTTTTTTTATCCAATAAAAGACAAATGTAAAATTAGTTGTTTGAATCGAGTGTTTGGAAAAAAATATATAGTTTGAGAAGGGGTAGATAAGATTATTTTCTTCTTCTGCTTCTCAAACTAATTTTTTTTTTCAAACACTCGATTCAAACAACTAATTTTACATTTGTCGTTTATTGGATAAAAAAAAGGTAGTTAATATGCCTGTGGTTAACACATTCTTCTTTTTTTATCCAATAAAAGAGTGTTTGAAAAAAAAATAGTTTGAGAAGGGGCAGATAAGATTATTTTCTTCGTCTGATTCCTTTCATTTAATGCATTGTTTTATTTCTTGCTGTTTTGTAAATAGTTTTCTTGTGCTTTTTTAATTTGGAATGAATAAAAATAAAAATAAATGTTGTACCATGCGGGACTTGAACCCACAAGCTTTGGGACTGAAGGCAAACGCTATTTCCATTGACCTATCCAGGCACATTAGTTTAGTATTGTCAACTTCTCCTTTAAAAATGGGCGGTTCGTTCAAACCCCCCTTGCCTACGCCACTGCTGATGTACAGAGTTGTAGCAACTACAGGGGAATTAAGTTGACGAGTCACACGATGAAGATCTGGGAGATAATTGTGGAAGGAAGGCTTAGACAAGAGGTGACTATCTGTGAGCAGCAGTATGGTTTCATGCCAAGAAAGAGCACCACAGATGCCATCTTTGCTTTGAGGATGTTGATAGAGAAGTACAGAGAGGGTCAGAAAGAACTCCATTGTGTGTTTGTGGATTTAGAAAAAGCATATGACAGGGTGCCAAGAGAGGAGGTGTGGTATTGCATGAGGAAATCTGGAGTGGCAGAAAAGTATGTTAGACTGGTACAGGACATGTATGAAGACAGCAGGACAGTGGTGAGATGTGCTGTAGGAGTGACAGATAGCTTCAAGGTGGAGGTGGGATTGCATCAAGGATCGGCTCTGAGCCCCTTCTTGTTTGCTCTGGTGATGGACCGACTAACAGATGAGGTCAGGCAGGAATCCCCATGGACTATGATGTTTGCAGATGACATTGTGATATGTGGTGAGAACAGGGAACAGGTGGAAGAGAACTTGGAGAGGTGGAGGTATTCACTTGAAAGAAGAGGAATGAAAGTCAGCCGTAGTAAGACAGAGTACATGTGTGTGAATGAGAGGGAGGCCAGTGGAACAGTGAGGCTACAAGGAGCAGAGGTCACAAAGGTGCAGGACTTCAAGTACTTGGGGTCCACTGTCCAGGAAAATGGGGAATGTGGTAAAGAGGTGAAGAAGAGAGTCCAGGCAGGATGGAGTGGATGGAGAAAAGTTTCAGGAGTGATTTGTGACAAAAAGGTGTCAGCAAAGGTCAAAGGAAAAGTTTACAAGACAGTGGTGAGACCAGCTATGTTGTATGGTCTGGAGACAGTGGCATTGACAAAAAGACAGGAGAAAGAACTGGAAGTAGCAGAAATGAAGATGCTGAGGTTCTCCTTAGGAGTGACAAGGATGGATAAGATCAGGAATGAGATCATCAGAGGTACAGCACATGTTGAACAACTGGGAGATAAAGTTAGGGAGGCCAGACTGAGATGGTTTGGACATGTCCAGAGGAGGGACAGTGGGTATATTGGTAGAAGGATGTTAGAAATGCAGCTGCCAGGAAAAAGACACAGAGGAAGGCCAAAGAGGAGATATATGGATGCAGTTAGAGAGGACATGAAGGTAGTTGGAGTGAGGACAGAGGATGCAGAGGACAGAGTGAGGTGGAGGAGGATGACTCGCTGTGGCGACCCCTGAAAAGGGAAAAGCCGAAAGAAGAAGAAGAAGAAGGATGAATTTTGTTAGAATTGATTGTTTAAATGGAATTTTGTTTTTACAAAAAGGGGCAGATATAAGATTATTTTCTTCTTCTGCTTTTTTTTTTTTTCATTTTAAATTTGTTCTTTATTTTTCTATATCATTTTGTAAATTTTTTGTTCTTTTGTATTTTTAAAATTTTAAATGAATAAAAAATAAACAATTTTGGGTCACGGGGATCGCCGGTGCCCATGTCCAGCAATCACTGTGCGATGGGCTGGGTACACTCTGGACAAGTCGCAAGTCCATCACAGGGCCACATGGAGACAAACGAGACAAAATACCATTCACTCTCACACTCCCACCTAGGGACAATTTAGAGTTAGCAATCAGCCTAACATGCATGTTTTTGGTCTGTGGGAGGAAACCGGAGTACCTGGAGAAAAACACGCATGTACGGAAAGAACATGCAAACCACCCAGAAAGGCCCCCTGACCAGGATTTGAACCGGGAATCTGCTCGCTGAGAGGCAGCAGCTTTACCAGTTGAGCTGGTTTATAAATATGGGAAAAAATCCATAAATATGTCTCTTTGGCCTATAAGTCGCAGAACATGTAAATTATGCACAAAAAAAACCCTGCAATATATAGGGCAGAAATACGGTATTGCATTATTGATCAAACAGCTTGACAAATCTCAGGAAAAAACATGTAATATTAGATCATTTTCCTCGATAAATAAATGACCAAGTATAAAAAAATGTTTTTCATTTGTTTAACTTGGTTCTCTTTATCTACTTTTAGGACTTGTGTGAAAATATCATGATGTTTTAGGTCATTTTTATGCAGAAATTTAAAAAGTTTTAAAGGCTTCACAAACTAAAGCACCACTGCATGTGTGAATATCAAGTTATAATTGTGCCTGATGATCATGTTTTCAGTGGTCCCTGCAGATGTTCAGCAGAAGTTGCTGATTAAAGAAGAAACTCCTGAAGTACGGATGCTTGGTGTGGACCAACAGGATCCAGAGACCCTCAACATAAAGGAGGAAGAGGAGGAACTGTGGACCAGTCAAGAGGGAGAGCAGTTTTGTGTGAAAAAGGAGACTGATGACACCGGGTTTGCATTCACTGCTGTTCCTTGGAAGAATGAGGAAGATGAAGAGAAGCCTCTGTTTTTACAGCTTCATCAGCACCAAGTAAAAGAGGAAGATCTTCCAACCAGCAGCTCAGCTGACCAGATGAAAGCAGCAACTGGTGGAGAGGACTGTGGAGAAGGAGAAACTACCAGGAACCCAGATCTAAATACTTATGGAGATGATTGCAGCTCTTCAGAGACTGAAGTCAGTGAGGATGATGAAGGTGATGAGGTGAAGGACTCTGACTCTCAGCTAAAAGACTTATCAGACTCTGGGTCAGAACCTGAAGACGGTGACAAAGACTGGAAGGAGAGCAGAGCTCCTGAGTCAGGCATAAACACTGTCAACAAATCTTGCAGCTTCACTGAGCATGGGAAACAATTTCACAAGACGAGTCAGTCAGAGACGTCTTCAAGTTGTTTGGTTATCGAGGAACGTTTAAAAGTGAAGAAAACTGGAGGCTCAATCAAGAAAAAACAGTCAAGACAGAACTCATTTAGTTGTGAAGACTGTGGAAAAATATTTAACCAAAAGGGTAATTTAAGGAGACACATGATAGTCCACACAGGACAGAAAGCATTTGCTTGTGATATTTGTGGACGCAGGTTTGGACTGAAGTCAAATTTAAACAAACACATGATAGTCCACACAGGACTGAAAGCATTTGCTTGTGATCTTTGTGGACACAGGTTTGGACTGAAGTCAGATTTAAACAAACACATGATAGTCCACACAGGACTGAAAGCATTTGCTTGTGATCTTTGTGGACGCAGGTTTGGACTGAAGTCAAGTTTAAAAACACACATGATAGTCCACACAGGACAGAAAACATTTGCTTGTGATCTTTGTGGACGCAGGTTTGGACTGAAGTCAGGTTTAAACACACACATGAAAGTCCACACAGGACAGAAAACTGTTGCTTGTGATCTTTGTGGACACATGTTTGGACGAAAGCCAGATTTAAACAGACACATGATAGTTCACACAGGACAGAAAACATTTGCTTGTGATCTTTGTGGATGCAGGTATAGACATAAGTCAACTTTAAACAGACACATAAAAAGCCACACTAGATGAAAGCAGTTTAACTGAATAATAACCCTTGCTTTGTCTTTTTTAAATCTCATCTCATAAAATAACACATTCCTTGTGTAGAGGCTCTTTTAGTCATCAGGTTAAATAAAACGAGGCAAACTTCTTTCTTGCCAGCCAGGAGGGGAGATTTAATAAGTTCTCAACACAGAAACAATACAGCCACAGTTCTCTCTAATTCTGACACTTGCATTTCTTTTATACACCATTATGACGTTAATAAAGGAGTCTGTTTTCCCATCAGTCGGATGGAAGTTTGCTTCACGGCATAGGGAAGAAAATATGCACATACACACGGCTTAGTTTGGACTCTCGTAGCGGTAGCGAGGATCAGTAACTTTAAAGCCTGCGCATATAGCAACATTCAGACTTAGATTCAGAACTCATACAGTTTGTGTTATTGCTCTGGACCGATCTAATTTACCTGAAGAAGTAGTTTAAATGCAGCTGCTGTGTTGTTAGCGCACTTTGTAACAGCTGCGGTGTCTTCGTTCACATTCCGATGACGTAGTTTCAAGCGCGTTCACGTGAGACGTGTTGTCTGCTGCAGAGTCGTCCACACACACAGCTTTTGAATGTGCGCTCGTCTTAACAAGAACGCCATAACGTTCCCAAACAGGAGACCGGAGCGAGCAGCTAATGGCTAATCATGCTGCGCGTGCTACGCGATAATAGCTCCGTGCTGAAACGCGCCCAGGAAATTATGTTCCGCGGCGCATATATTAACGTTCAATGAGTGAAAAAAATAACCGAAATGGTACGGAGGTGGACCGAACCGAACGTGTTGTACCGAAACGGTTCGGTACACCCACTACAACCGTTACATTCATTCAACCTTTATTTATACAGGCTAGCCTCGTTGAGTCACAGGGACTCATTTACAAGAGGGACCTGTCTCACTCACACCAAACAACCATTCACACTCACACCTAGGGTCAATTTAGAGTCACCAATCAGCCTAACAAGCATGTTTTTTGGTCTGTGGGAGGAAACCGGAGTACCCGGAGGAAACCCACGCATGCACGGAGGATACATGCCTAATATATCGTGATATATATCGTTATCGTGATATAAAAAAGTCCATATCGTGATATATGATTTTTTTTCCATATCTCCCAGCACTACTGTACACAAACTGTTTAGATTAATTCGATCTGCTTCCCGTCAAGAGGATAAGAGTTTACAGTAGTGGGATTCGTACGAAGGAAAAGATTAATGATTCTGTTTATATAGGAAACTTTACCAGAGGTTTTCTGAACTTATGACCTAAAGTATTTGTACTGAATGTGCTGTGTCCAAGTTAAACTTCTGCCCTGACTTGTTCTCTTATCAAAACCTACAATTCTCCCTTTTTGAGATGAATCTCAAACTAAGGCTAACTAATTTTTACTTTTTCAGTGCTACATGCATAATAATAGTGAAGCTAATAAAAGTTAACGTAATACCTTTAATATGTGGTATTTTATATACTAACAAAAGTAAGCTACTCTTTTAAGCATAATTATAAGTTAGTGACTATGTGTAAAGCTCAAAGGTATCACAAACTTATCTTACCTAAGTTTTATCTATGGAGGCAGTTGCTGACACTCCCAAAGGAGCCGAAAAACCGCTGCTGGCTTTGTTGTTTGATTTTAGCTCCTTGGGACCCCCCCTTTCACTAGAGCTCCCACCATAGGCCAGGAGTGGCAGCATCCACCCATTGCTAGGAACCTTTATCGGTCATATAGCTAATTCTTACGCCAAAAATACACTACACGCGTTGCAGCTCCGCCCCGCTCCGGTCCGACCTCCGCAGCAAATACGCACCCATTATAATCAATGACAGAATTTACACTGGCTCCGCACGGCGGCGGCGAGCTGCGGAGAGCGGACGGCAGTCCGTCAAAATTAGAAATTTTTCTATTTCTGCCGGATGACGGAGCTGTGCCGGAGTCAACTTTTGAAGATTACGTCGCACCAACAGGAAAAGGAACGAGCACAACTTCCGTATTTACAAAATAAAATCACCACGGGCGGACTAATCCTAGCTCTATACGGATTTATTTGTACAAAAATGCTGTCAAACTATCATTTATGACTACGCCTACAAACGCAATACAAGAAATAAAAAGAAATACAAGAAATAAATAAAGTATTTTATTCTGAAATGTAATACATCACTTCCTGTTGCTCAAACCATGTCCTGTCGCTCATTTACGAGAGAATATCAAGGCAGCAGTCTCTACTTTTGTTCTCTTTCTTCCACCGAGTGAATTGTTTTGTTCTGACTTACTTATTTATCACTTGATTTATCGCGCGATCTCGCAATTCTCGCGCATGCGTCTCGGAGCGGCGCATCCACTCGGACCTGAGCGGAGCGCAGGTAATGGAAATTGGACTCGCACAGCTGCGACCTGCGGAGCGGGGCAGAGCGGAGCCGCGTGTAGTGTATTTTTGGCGTTACCTTGCTCCCTGTAATAAAACCTTTTGAAACTACATGAATATATAAAAGATAAAACCGTTATCAGATATAACCTTAGCAAAAACAACATATGACTTTAAAAAAGATAAGTCTGCTCCTCTGGACATTCAAAAAACAAAACAAAGCAAAAAAACTGTAGAAACATTTCGTCTTTTGTCCAAAAGACTTCCTCAGTCTGAGAAGCTGTATTCAGCTCAGTCTTATAAATAGCACCCTCCCACAGTGGATCAACCAGTTGGCTGATGACAGCCGAAACCAGACGCGGATCTACCATGTAGGCAAATGAGGCCGTTGCCTGGGGCCCCGTCCCGGCCAGTCACCTACATCCCTAACATTGCTCATGCTTGTTAATATACGTTTAACATAAAAATAATTATAGTTACGATGAAAACGATCATTAAAAAGGCAATACCGGTCGATTTTTGTATTCCCCTACTAAAAATTGACTATTCCATCTTGACATCTTCCGGGTCAGAGGTGAACTCGGGTGCTAACGCTGTGGCTAGCTGCTTTTGCTCGGTGTCTTCATAAATCATGAGAGAACCCCGCTGTATCAAGCTAAATTAACGCGGCCGGAGGATTGTATTGGGTGTTTTGTGTCAACCACTCGACGGTGAGTCGTTTGTTTTATGTATTTGGGTTCCTTTTATGAAATAGAAATGCGGTGGTGACACGCCCACTCCATTTATGTATTTGAGATTTAAAAGTGGTCTTAGTGATTAAAAGATCATTCTCTTTTTGTTAATTTCGTGGCCGAATAGAATATATATACGTAAAGTATTAAATAAATCCTTTGATTTTTGTAATTTCATCCTTTTAGGATCATTTTAGTTACTTTTCATTAAATCTGTTGACTACCTATAGAAATTTGGAATTGGTTTAATTTATTTTGGGTTTCGCAACAAAAAAGAAATTACTATTTGTTTTTTGAAACAATATTGAAGTAAATTAAGCTTAATTGACTCTTATATGAATTAAACTTGGATACAACTTGGAAGTGCACTTTAAAACTTGATCTGTAACTTTAATTTGATCTGTACTGTTGATGTGTGGGGGGATGGGCTCTGACTGTCGTTTGTGCCTATGCGCCAAACGGCAGCGCAGATTACCCACCCTTTTTGGAGTCCTTGGAGGGGGTATTGGAGAGTGCGCCTCCTGGGGACTCCCTTGTTCTGCTGGGGGACTTCAACGCTCACGTGGGCAATGACAGTGAGACCTGGAGGGGTGTGGTTGGGAGGAACGGCCCCCCTGATCTGAACCCGAGTGGTGTTTTGTTGTTGGACTTCTGTGCTCGTCATGGATTGTCCATAACGAACACCATGTTCAGGCATAAGGGTGTACATATGTGCTCTTGGCACCAGGACACCCTAGGTCGCAGTTCGATGATCGACTTTGTTGTCGTCTCATCTGATCTGCGGCCGCATGTCCTGGACACTCGGGTGAAGAGAGGGGCGGAGCTGTCAACTGACCACTACCTGGTGGTGAGTTGGCTCCGATGGTGGGGGAGGATGCCGGTCAGACCTGGCAGACCCAAACGTATTGTGAGGGTCTGCTGGGAACGTCTGGCAGAGTCTCCCGTAAGACGGAGCTTTAACTCCCACCTCCGGGAGAGCTTTGAACACGTTCCGAGGGAGGCGGGGGACATTGAGTCCGAGTGGGCCATGTTCCGCGCCTCTATTGTCGAGGCAGCTTATCAGAGTTGTGGCCGCAAGGTTGTTGGTGCCTGTCGTGGTGGCAACCCTCGAACCCGGTGGTGGACACCGGCGGTGAGGGATGCTGTCAGGCTGAAGAAGGAGTCCTATTGGGCCTTTTTGGCCTGTGGGACCCCGGAAGCAGCAGATAGGTACCGACAGTCCAAGCGGCATGCGGCTCGGGTGGTTGCTGAGGCAAAAACTCGGGCGTGGGAGGAGTTCGGAGAGGCCATGGAGAATGACTTCCATACGGCTTCGAGGCGATTCTGGTCCACCATCCGGCGTCTCAGGGGGGGAAAGCGGTACGCGACCAACACCATTTATGGTGGGGATGGCGTGCTGTTGACCTCAACTCGGGATGTTGTGAGTCGGTGGGCGGAGTACTTCGAAGACCTCCTCAATCCTACTGGCACGTCTTCCACTGAGGAAGCGGAGCCTGGGGACTTTGGGTCGGGCTCTCCAATCTCTGGAGCTGAGGTCACCGAGGTGGTTAAAAAGCTCCGCGGTGGCAGGGCTCCAGGGGTGGATGAGATTCGCCCTGAGTTCCTTAGGGCTCTGGATGTTGTGGGGTTGTGTTGGCTTACGCGACTCTGCAATATCGCGTGGACATCGGGGGCAGTTCCCTTGGATTGGCAGACTGGGGTGGTGGTTCCCCTATTCAAAAAGGGGGACCGTAGGGTGTGTTCCAACTATAGGGGGATCACACTCTTAAGCCTCCCTGGTAAGGTCTATTCAGGGGTTCTGGAGAGGAGGGTCCGTCGGATAGTCGAACCTCGGATTCAGGAGGAGCAGTGTGGTTTTCGTGCTGGTCGTGGAACACTGGACCAGCTCTACACCCTCAACAGGGTCCTGGAGGGCGCGTGGGAGTTTGCCCAACCAGTTTACATGTGCTTTGTGGACTTGGAAAAGGCATTCGACCGCGTCCCTCGGGGGGTTCTGTGGGGGGTACTCCGGGAGTATGGGGTACCAGGCCCATTGATATGGGCTGTTAGGTCCCTGTACGACCGGTGTCAGAGCTTGGTCCGCATTGCCGGCAGTAAGTCAGGCTCGTTTCCAGTGAGAGTTGGACTCCGCCAAGGTTGCCCTTTGTCACCGATTCTGTTCATAACTTTTATGGACAGAATTTCTAGGCGCAGCCAAGGTGTTGAGAGGATCCGTTTTGGTGGCCTTAGAATCGCTTCTCTGTTTTTTGCAGATGATGTGGTCCTATTGGCTTCATCAGATCGTGATCTACAGCTTTCGCTGGAGCGGTTTGCAGCCGAGTGTGATGCGGCCGGGATGAGGATCAGTTCCTCCAAATCCGAGGCCATGGTCTTGAGCCGGAAAAGGGTAGCATGCCCTCTCCGGGTCGGGGATGAGGTCCTGCCCCAAGTGGAGGAGTTTAAGTATCTCGGGGTCTTGTTCACGAATGAGGGAAAACTGGAGCGTGAGATCGATAGGCGGATAGGTGCAGCATCCGCAGTGAAGCGGGCGCTGTACCGGTCTGTCGTGGTGAAGAGAGAGCTGAGTCGAAAGGCAAAGCTCTCAATTTACCGATCGATCTACGTTCCCACCCTCATCTATGGTCATGAGCTTTGGGTTGTGACCA
>JBBPBX010091565.1:0-13911 GCA_038048925.1 Garcialebias charrua
TGCCCACCCCTTGAACAGGAATCCATGATAATTGGCCAATAGCCTCCACAGCGCCCCCTAGAATATTTAAAAACATCAGCCCCAGGCCATTTTTGGACCAATTATTCTAAAACTTGGTGAACATCTGTATCTTCTCAGGGCATACGAAAAAGTCTCTTGGAGCCCTGGTCCAAAACCAACAGGAAGTCGGCCATTTTGGATCAAAGGGTCATATTATTATTATTATTATTATATATTATTATTATTATATTATATATTTTCCAGCGTTTTGAATTGCAGGTTTTAACGAACTCCTCCTAGGGATTTTGAAGGATTACCTTCAAACTTGGTTAATATGCCCTTAACACATTGGACAGTGAAAGTTATCAAAAGCTTGCATTTTCGTTTATGCTAAAGGGGCGTGGTCAGGACTCAAATTTGCGCTTCATTCCATAAATTTCGAACAGCTATAACTTTCACAATGAAAGACCAAAATGCACCAAACTTGGCATGAGTCATCCCTGTTGGATGCCCGATGATCCTTTGTTGTTATGCTGTGATTTCATCAAAGCCACGCCCCCTCAGAACAGGAAGTCACTTTTTTCTTGGAAGGCTCCCTCTCTGACACCTTTGAACTAATCAGGATGATCCTGTTAGAACATGTATAACAAGTTGGTCAGACTTGTTTTAAAGCGCAAACTGTTTTCGCTGGAGGATGTGGGTGTGGCAGCGTGATGATCTCAGAAGTGACGCTGTCACCATACGTTTGGCTGTAATTTCCACAGATTTGAACAAAAGTGCACCAAAATCACTACGATCAATCATTATCCATCACTTCAACAGGCTTCCATGATAAGTGGCCAATACCCTCCACAGCGCACCCTATATTATTACTACAGTTATATCTCAGTGATACATCATCTGAGCTGCATGAGATTTATTGTGCTTCATCAGTGAGCACTTCCTACACACATTGATATTGTGGTTTAACAGATGATTCCAGTGCACCCCCTACATTATTCAAACTGTTACATCTCATTGCTAGATCATCCGATCTGTTCCACATTTATTGTGCGTCATCTGTCAGCACTTCTTAACACATATACTGTATATTGTTGTTAAAAATTTGACTCCAGTGCGTCCCCTACATTATTCCAACACTTACAGATCAGTGATATATCATCCAATATGTACCACATTTATTGTACTTCATCAGTGAGCACTTCTACACACATTTCTATTGTTATTTAACTTTTGACTTCAGTGCACCCCCTACATAAATCAAACTGTTATGTTTTTTTTAATTAAATTTATTCATTTTACATTAAAACATAAAAAATAAAGAAAAAACATTTCATAAATATGTGAAAGAAAGAATACATGAAATGAAAGGTGGCAGAAAGAAGAATAATTCTTATTATGTCTGCCCCTTTTTTCAAAAACAAAACCATTTCAAACAATCAATTCAAACAATAATATTCCAGAAATAACAGATGAAAAAAGTAATTTTCACACTCAACGATAACTAGTACAGGTGGTCCCCGACTTAAGAGCGAGTTCCGTTCCTCCGACTATCTCGCAACATGAAAATATCGTAAATCGGGGACTACCTGTATATAGGTATAAATACCACACGAGCCGCCACTGAACACATACATGTGCAGTAATGAACAGTTACCAAGTATTTCAACTATCCTAACACTTTAAAACACTTTAAAACATTTATAAAAATAAAAAAAAATTCTTACTTTATAATAATAATAATAATACTTTATTTATAGAGCCCTTTAAAACAACCACAGCTGCAACAAAGTGCTGTACATAAAATCAAGAACATTTAAACACATAAAAATAAAACAGTTGTTAAAACATTAAGATCAATAAAAACAATAAAAACAGTGCAGAACAAATTCAGTCTGTGCTAAAAGCCAGTGAGTAAAAATGTGTTTTTAAAAGACCCTGATGCATGCTCAATAATCCAGGTAGAAAAATCTAAAAAAGCTAAGTCTGGTCCTCTGGACATTCAAAAAAACAAAACAAAACAAAGCAAAAAAAAAACTGTAGAAACGTTTCGTCTTTCGTCCGAAAGACTTCCTCAGTCTGAGGTGCTGGGTTCAGCTCAGTCTTATAAATAGCACCCTCTCACAGTGTTACACAACCAGTTGGCTGATGACAGCCGAAACCAGCTGCTCACATGATCAAGGAGGACCATCAGCCTAACAAAGGATCGTTAGCACCCTGATGGTTGTTTGCTATTCACAGAGGGCTGAGTGATACCAGCAATCACAGCATTGTAGGAGGGGGACAGTTGAACCCGGAGGCCTCCACCCCTGTTTAATGATGGGCGGTTTCTTTTCACAAAGATGGCCTCCTTTACTCCTCTCTCAAACCATCGTTCCTCTCTATCAAGGATGTGAACATCTTCATCCCTGAAAGAGTGACCGCTGGCCTGGAGATGAGTGTAGACTGCAGAGTCCTGACCTGATGATGTTGATCTTCTGTGCTGGGCCATCCTTTTGGCCAGTGGCTGTTTAGTTTCCCCGATATAAGACTGATCACAGCCCTCCTGACACTGAACAGCATACACAATGTTACTCTGTTTTTGCCGGGGGACTGGATCTTTGGGATGAACCAGTTTTTGCCGTAATGTATTTTGGGGTTTAAAAGCCACTGGGACGTTGTGTTTAGAAAATAAACGTCTCAATGTCTCTGAAACCCCTGCAACATATGGAATGGCCACTGGTCTGGGTCTGGGTTCCTTCTTTTCACCTGATGGTTGGCTGGAGTCCTGTTTGGGTTTCTTCTCTGCTTTCAGGAAGGCCCAGTTAGGATATCCACATTTCTCTAGAGCCTGTTTTGTGTGTGATTTCTCCTTCTGTCTGGCTGCTGAGTTAGTGGGGACGCTGTCTGCTCTGTGATACAGAGTCCTGATGACTCCTAACTTGTGCTCCAGAGGGTGATGGGAGTCAAACTGTAAATACTGGTCTGTGTGGGTGGGTTTGCGGTACACCTCAGTTTGCAAATTTCCTCTATCAGAAACTGAGACCTCACAGTCCAAGAAAGCCAACCTGCCATTTTTTACATCTTCTCGTGTGAACTTGATATATTTATCCACAGAGTTGATGTGATCAGTGAAATGTTGGACTTCCTGAGATTTAATTTTAACCCAGGTGTCGTCAACATACCTGAACCAATGACTTGGTGGTCTCCCTGAAAGGATGTCAAGGCTCTCTTTTCTACCTCCTCCATGTACAGGTTGGCAACAATAGGAGAAACTGGAGACCCCATAGCACACCCATGTTTCTGCCTATAATATTGCTCCCCATATGTGAAGTAGGTTGACTGCAGGCACAGTTTCAAGAGTTGACACAGTTGCTCTGTGGAAAGCGTGGTTCTGCTGTTCAGAGTGGTGTCTGATTTTAACCTTAAACAGACCACCTCTACTGCCTCATCAACAGGAATGCACGTAAAGAGCGATGTGACATCAAAAGAGACCATAGTTTCATCAGTCTCCATGATGACATCCCTCACCTTATCCACAAAGTCCATGGTGTTCTGTATGTGGTGTTCTGAGCTGCCAACTAAAGGGATGAGTACAGATGCCAGATATTTGGAAACATTGTAAGTGACCGAGTTAATCATGCTAACAATTGGTCTTAAAGGTACACCTTGTTTGTGGATTTTGGGTAAACCATACAGACTTGGCGTGGCCTCCCCTGGGTACAGTCTGTGGTACAGAATATTGTCAATAGCCTTGTCCTGCTTCAAAATTTTCAGGCAATCTATCAACTTCTTCTTGTAACCACTTCCTGGATCTCTTTTCAGCGGTTCATAAGTGGTTAAGTCACTAAGGAGTGACATAACTTTCTCATGATAGTCTTTCTGGTTCAAAATCACTGTGCACCTTCCTTTGTCTGCTGGGAGAATTATGATGTTTTTGTCCTTGCTAAGCGTGGTGAGTGCATCCCTCTCTTCTCTACTGATGTTGGAAGGTGGTGGTTTAGCATTACTGAGACAGGCTGAAACTTTGACTCTGAGTTGTTCTGCTTCAAACTCTTTAATTTTGTTGTTACGGATGGCTGACTCAGTGGCTGTGATCATCTCCACCAGTGGAATTCTACTTGGTGCCACTGCAAAGTTTAGCCCCCTGGCAAGAATATCTGTCTCCGGCTGGGTGAGCTGTCTGTCAGATAAATTCTTCACCCACTTTTCTGTCTCCCTGGCATGTAACTGTGTATCGGAGTGTTGTCTTACACTGAATGTGTTGTTGGAATTGTTATGGTGTTGACGAGTTATCAGTAAGTTAAATTTGTTTTGTTGTCGAGTCTTGGACTTGACATGCTGTGCTAAGCGTGCCTGATCTGTACAGTCCATCACTTGCTGAAGTGTGGTCTGATCTAGGCACGTTGTTAGTTTTTGATAAATTTGCTCTTCTTTGGCCTTCAAGGCCTCAATGGTAAAATTGGTCTGTCTTACCCGTTCATTCAGCAGCTGCGTCTGTGCCTTCTGAAGGATCCCGCTTGCCCGGTGCCCGCTGACCGAAGATTTCAGTTCCAGGCTCTTGGGGATAATGCCACTTTGTCTGCATCTAAGGTTGAATCGCAAGTGGTTCCTGTAGTCCGCCCTCTTCCTAGCTGTTTTCTCAAACTCTCTAACAAGTTTGAGGCAATCCTGGCCAAAGTGGTTCAAAATACCCTGATGCATGCTCAATAATCCAGGTAGAAAAATCTAAAAAAGCTAAGTCTGGTCCTCTGGACATTCAAAAAAACAAAACAAAACAAAGCAAAAAAAACTGTAGAAACGTTTCGTCTTTCGTCCGAAAGACTTCCTCAGTCTGAGGTGCTGGGTTCAGCTCAGTCTTATAAATAGCACCCTCTCACAGTGTTACACAACCAGTTGGCTGATGACAGCCGAAACCAGCTGCTCACATGATCAAGGAGGACCATCAGCCTAACAAAGGATCGTTAGCACCCTGATGGTTGTTTGCTATTCACAGAGGGCTGAGTGATACCAGCAATCACAGCATTGTAGGAGGGGGACAGTTGAACCCGGAGGCCTCCACCCCTGTTTAATGATGGGCGGTTTCTTTTCACAAAGATGGCCTCCTTTACTCCTCTCTCAAACCATCGTTCCTCTCTATCAAGGATGTGAACATCTTCATCCCTGAAAGAGTGACCGCTGGCCTGGAGATGAGTGTAGACTGCAGAGTCCTGACCTGATGATGTTGATCTTCTGTGCTGGGCCATCCTTTTGGCCAGTGGCTGTTTAGTTTCCCCGATATAAGACTGATCACAGCCCTCCTGACACTGAACAGCATACACAATGTTACTCTGTTTTTGCCGGGGGACTGGATCTTTGGGATGAACCAGTTTTTGCCGTAATGTATTTTGGGGTTTAAAAGCCACTGGGACGTTGTGTTTAGAAAATAAACGTCTCAATGTCTCTGAAACCCCTGCAACATATGGAATGGCCACTGGTCTGGGTCTGGGTTCCTTCTTTTCACCTGATGGCTGGCTGGAGTCCTGTTTGGGTTTCTTCTCTGCTTTCAGGAAGGCCCAGTTAGGATATCCACATTTCTCTAGAGCCTGTTTTGTGTGTGATTTCTCCTTCTGTCTGGCTGCTGAGTTAGTGGGGACGCTGTCTGCTCTGTGATACAGAGTCCTGATGACTCCTAACTTGTGCTCCAGAGGGTGATGGGAGTCAAACTGTAAATACTGGTCTGTGTGGGTGGGTTTGCGGTACACCTCAGTTTGCAAATTTCCTCTATCAGAAACTGAGACCTCACAGTCCAAGAAAGCCAACCTGCCATTTTTTACATCTTCTCGTGTGAACTTGATATATTTATCCACAGAGTTGATGTGATCAGTGAAATGTTGGACTTCCTGAGATTTAATTTTAACCCAGGTGTCGTCAACATACCTGAACCAATGACTTGGTGGTCTCCCTGAAAAGGATGTCAAGGCTCTCTTTTCTACCTCCTCCATGTACAGGTTGGCAACAATAGGAGAAACTGGAGACCCCATAGCACACCCATGTTTCTGCCTATAATATTGCTCCCCATATGTGAAGTAGGTTGACTGCAGGCACAGTTTCAAGAGTTGACACAGTTGCTCTGTGGAAAGCGTGGTTCTGCTGTTCAGAGTGGTGTCTGATTTTAACCTTAAACAGACCACCTCTACTGCCTCATCAACAGGAATGCACGTAAAGAGCGATGTGACATCAAAAGAGACCATAGTTTCATCAGTCTCCATGATGACATCCCTCACCTTATCCACAAAGTCCATGGTGTTCTGTATGTGGTGTTCTGAGCTGCCAACTAAAGGGATGAGTACAGATGCCAGATATTTGGAAACATTGTAAGTGACCGAGTTAATCATGCTAACAATTGGTCTTAAAGGTACACCTTGTTTGTGGATTTTGGGTAAACCATACAGACTTGGCGTGGCCTCCCCTGGGTACAGTCTGTGGTACAGAATATTGTCAATAGCCTTGTCCTGCTTCAAAATTTTCAGGCAATCTATCAACTTCTTCTTGTAACCACTTCCTGGATCTCTTTTCAGCGGTTCATAAGTGGTTAAGTCACTAAGGAGTGACATAACTTTCTCATGATAGTCTTTCTGGTTCAAAATCACTGTGCACCTTCCTTTGTCTGCTGGGAGAATTATGATGTTTTTGTCCTTGCTAAGCGTGGTGAGTGCATCCCTCTCTTCTCTACTGATGTTGGAAGGTGGTGGTTTAGCATTACTGAGACAGGCTGAAACTTTGACTCTGAGTTGTTCTGCTTCAAACTCTTTAATTTTGTTGTTACGGATGGCTGACTCAGTGGCTGTGATCATCTCCACCAGTGGAATTCTACTTGGTGCCACTGCAAAGTTTAGCCCCCTGGCAAGAATATCTGTCTCCGGCTGGGTGAGCTGTCTGTCAGATAAATTCTTCACCCACTTTTCTGTCTCCCTGGCATGTAACTGTGTATCGGAGTGTTGTCTTACACTGAATGTGTTGTTGGAATTGTTATGGTGTTGACGAGTTATCAGTAAGTTAAATTTGTTTTGTTGTCGAGTCTTGGACTTGACATGCTGTGCTAAGCGTGCCTGATCTGTACAGTCCATCACTTGCTGAAGTGTGGTCTGATCTAGGCACGTTGTTAGTTTTTGATAAATTTGCTCTTCTTTGGCCTTCAAGGCCTCAATGGTAAAATTGGTCTGTCTTACCCGTTCATTCAGCAGCTGCGTCTGTGCCTTCTGAAGGATCCCGCTTGCCCGGTGCCCGCTGACCGAAGATTTCAGTTCCAGGCTCTTGGGGATAATGCCACTTTGTCTGCATCTAAGGTTGAATCGCAAGTGGTTCCTGTAGTCCGCCCTCTTCCTAGCTGTTTTCTCAAACTCTCTAACAAGTTTGAGGCAATCCTGGCCAAAGTGGTTCAAAATACCCTGATGCATGCTCAATAATCCAGGTAGAAAAATCTAAAAAAGCTAAGTCTGGTCCTCTGGACATTCAAAAAAACAAAACAAAACAAAGCAAAAAAAACTGTAGAAACGTTTCGTCTTTCGTCCGAAAGACTTCCTCAGTCTGAGGTGCTGGGTTCAGCTCAGTCTTATAAATAGCACCCTCTCACAGTGTTACACAACCAGTTGGCTGATGACAGCCGAAACCAGCTGCTCACATGATCAAGGAGGACCATCAGCCTAACAAAGGATCGTTAGCACCCTGATGGTTGTTTGCTATTCACAGAGGGCTGAGTGATACCAGCAATCACAGCATTGTAGGAGGGGGACAGTTGAACCCGGAGGCCTCCACCCCTGTTTAATGATGGGCGGTTTCTTTTCACAAAGATGGCCTCCTTTACTCCTCTCTCAAACCATCGTTCCTCTCTATCAAGGATGTGAACATCTTCATCCCTGAAAGAGTGACCGCTGGCCTGGAGATGAGTGTAGACTGCAGAGTCCTGACCTGATGATGTTGATCTTCTGTGCTGGGCCATCCTTTTGGCCAGTGGCTGTTTAGTTTCCCCGATATAAGACTGATCACAGCCCTCCTGACACTGAACAGCATACACAATGTTACTCTGTTTTTGCCGGGGGACTGGATCTTTGGGATGAACCAGTTTTTGCCGTAATGTATTTTGGGGTTTAAAAGCCACTGGGACGTTGTGTTTAGAAAATAAACGTCTCAATGTCTCTGAAACCCCTGCAACATATGGAATGGCCACTGGTCTGGGTCTGGGTTCCTTCTTTTCACCTGATGGTTGGCTGGAGTCCTGTTTGGGTTTCTTCTCTGCTTTCAGGAAGGCCCAGTTAGGATATCCACATTTCTCTAGAGCCTGTTTTGTGTGTGATTTCTCCTTCTGTCTGGCTGCTGAGTTAGTGGGGACGCTGTCTGCTCTGTGATACAGAGTCCTGATGACTCCTAACTTGTGCTCCAGAGGGTGATGGGAGTCAAACTGTAAATACTGGTCTGTGTGGGTGGGTTTGCGGTACACCTCAGTTTGCAAATTTCCTCTATCAGAAACTGAGACCTCACAGTCCAAGAAAGCCAACCTGCCATTTTTTACATCTTCTCGTGTGAACTTGATATATTTATCCACAGAGTTGATGTGATCAGTGAAATGTTGGACTTCCTGAGATTTAATTTTAACCCAGGTGTCGTCAACATACCTGAACCAATGACTTGGTGGTCTCCCTGAAAAGGATGTCAAGGCTCTCTTTTCTACCTCCTCCATGTACAGGTTGGCAACAATAGGAGAAACTGGAGACCCCATAGCACACCCATGTTTCTGCCTATAATATTGCTCCCCATATGTGAAGTAGGTTGACTGCAGGCACAGTTTCAAGAGTTGACACAGTTGCTCTGTGGAAAGCGTGGTTCTGCTGTTCAGAGTGGTGTCTGATTTTAACCTTAAACAGACCACCTCTACTGCCTCATCAACAGGAATGCACGTAAAGAGTGATGTGACATCAAAAGAGACCATTGTTTCATCAGTCTCCATGATGACATCCCTCACCTTATCCACAAAGTCCATGGTGTTCTGTATGTGGTGTTCTGAGCTGCCAACTAAAGGGATGAGTACAGATGCCAGATATTTGGAAACATTGTAAGTGACCGAGTTAATCATGCTAACAATTGGTCTTAAAGGTACACCTTGTTTGTGGATTTTGGGTAAACCATACAGACTTGGCGTGGCCTCCCCTGGGTACAGTCTGTGGTACAGAATATTGTCAATAGCCTTGTCCTGCTTCAAAATTTTCAGGCAATCTATCAACTTCTTCTTGTAACCACTTCCTGGATCTCTTTTCAGCGGTTCATAAGTGGTTAAGTCACTAAGGAGTGACATAACTTTCTCATGATAGTCTTTCTGGTTCAAAATCACTGTGCACCTTCCTTTGTCTGCTGGGAGAATTATGATGTTTTTGTCCTTGCTAAGCGTGGTGAGTGCATCCCTCTCTTCTCTACTGATGTTGGAAGGTGGTGGTTTAGCATTACTGAGACAGGCTGAAACTTTGACTCTGAGTTGTTCTGCTTCAAACTCTTTAATTTTGTTGTTACGGATGGCTGACTCAGTGGCTGTGATCATCTCCACCAGTGGAATTCTACTTGGTGCCACTGCAAAGTTTAGCCCCCTGGCAAGAATATCTGTCTCCGGCTGGGTGAGCTGTCTGTCAGATAAATTCTTCACCCACTTTTCTGTCTCCCTGGCATGTAACTGTGTATCGGAGTGTTGTCTTACACTGAATGTGTTGTTGGAATTGTTATGGTGTTGACGAGTTATCAGTAAGTTAAATTTGTTTTGTTGTCGAGTCTTGGACTTGACATGCTGTGCTAAGCGTGCCTGATCTGTACAGTCCATCACTTGCTGAAGTGTGGTCTGATCTAGGCACGTTGTTAGTTTTTGATAAATTTGCTCTTCTTTGGCCTTCAAGGCCTCAATGGTAAAATTGGTCTGTCTTACCCGTTCATTCAGCAGCTGCGTCTGTGCCTTCTGAAGGATCCCGCTTGCCCGGTGCCCGCTGACCGAACAACTGAACATGTTTGTGATAATTGCACATTCCAACAAACTGGAGGAGAAGAGGGGTCATACTGTTCCTCCTTGGCTGACTTTGTGTTGGATCTAAGAATGTAACATTCCAAAACCAGATCACACAATAGAGTGTGGTCATGTACACACCATCCACACTATACTAGTACTGAAACAATATTAAAGCTAGGGTCTGCGATATTTGAACACTCTGGGACTCTCTGGGACTTAGAAATATTTTCAGCGCAGAAAAGCATTCTGCTCCCTCCCCTCAGAGCCATATATGGCACAGTCCGAGCTCTGCAGCTGAACTTGGGATCTGCTCCGCCCCCTGCTGCTCTCTGCTCAGAACCACTGCGATATTCTGTGTTTATGGAAATAAAACCTTCTAATAAAATAAAATAAAAACATGGAGCGCTAGTCCTACAACACAAAATCCAGCAGACACCAGCAGAGGTTCACGAAGCAACGTTGGACATGTTTTAATTCGCTCGTGACTTCCTCTTTCTGTCAGCGCTGGTCTCTGGAATGTCTGGAATGCCCCACCTCCTCCGGTCTCTGCGCTCCGAAGTTCTGGGTTTATATGACAATATAACTGTTTAAAAAATTTAATAAAACCATGAATCACTCATCCTACAACACAAAATCCAGCAGAAATCATCAGAGGTTCACGAAGCAACGTTGGACATGTTTTAATTCACTCGTGAGTCGTGACAAATCCATTTCCTCATGTCTGTCAGTGAAGGATGAAGCGATCACTTGGCTTTTGGCAAAAAAAACTAAATAAAAGTCCAGCTCTGGGATAAAGAAGGGATATTTAATACATTTTGTGTCACATAAAAAACAGTCCTGCATCGCTTTGCAATCCTTTAAATGAGAACGAGCTGCGGCTGGGACAGGTGGGGGCGTGGGTTGGGGCGTGACAAACAACTCTGTTTTTATTGGCTGTCAGTGTCCTGGTCACTCTTGTGTTTTCAGTGTTTTTATAAATGCTGATAGAGAAGCAAGGGGACAATAGATTTTTTCAGAGATTACTTTGTCTAACATCAGTTTGTCTGTAGATAGTGACTGAGTGAAGAAATATGTTAAAAATATATTGTTTGAAAAGTTACAGACTACATTACAATCTTACATACCCCAGCTTTAACTATCACCAAAGGAAAAAAAAGACTCAAATTTCAGGAGTGTCTAATCCTGGTCCTCATGGGCTGCTATCCTGCATGTTTTACTTGTTTCCCTGCTCCAACACACCTGATTCAGTGGGTAAATTACCTCTTAATGTTCTGCAAAAGTCTGTTAATCATCCATTCATTCAAATCAGGTGTGTTGGAGCAGAGAAACCTCTAAAACATGAAGGATCGTGAGCCCTGGAGGAGCAGGATTGGGCACAAAATCACACTTCTTAGTAAAGTACGATTAATACATTTCCACTATACTGTAGTTACATTTTACAAACCCTAACCCTTGCGGACCCCACCCATCTATACCCATCATCACTCTACTTTAATTTAGGTGTACATATGCACAGACGTTGCTTGTCAAACCGGGACGTGACGTTGATTAGCTTCCTGACACCACCCAACCGCTGAGCCGAAGTCGGGTATCTCCTGAGTGGTCCGACAGTGGGTGGAGAGCAGTGGCCGCCGCTGTTTGTTTGCACAGTGTCCTTATTTCCGGGAATTCGGAACTGACAGGAAGCGTGGAGGAAAGGCAAAACAATGGGCTATTGTGGGACGATACTTTATGTTACTGCAACGCCGAAACAGGAAAGCACATGAAGACAAGCAAATCCCTAAATGTTAACCTGTAGAAACACAGGAACACGAGGGAAGACCTTCTTTTCCCCAGTCTGAGTTTAAATCCTGTAAACACAGTCTCTCATGAGGGTATTTTACTGATAACACACTTGTACTCTTATTAATCCTACCCTTGTGCGTCAATCTAAGCGGTTTTGTTTTGTTTTACTCCAAAAAACACAACAACTTGGAAATTGAGCTGACGACCAGTGAATTTTGACACACACTCTCCAAATGACAGAACACTTCTCTTAAAACATTGACGCTGTGTCACAGACAAAACGTGCTCTAACTGCAGAACTATCAAGCAAAAAGAGCTTCACATCTAATATTAAATGTACCAATAAACCTTATTTCTATCAGTGTTTCATGCATTTTTATTATTTGGTTGTTTTTCTTTCAAAAAAGTGAAAAAAAGTTTTCCAAATGACAAAAACCCGGGTCAGGTGGTTTAGGTAGATGACTCATTACTGAACATTTGTCTCATATGTGGGCAGCACGGTGGAACAGCTGATAGAGCTGTTCCCTCTCAGCAAGCAGGTTACACCGATTCAAATCCCAGCTGGGGGTCTTTCTGGGTGGAGTTTGCATGTTCTCTCCGTGCATGCGTGGGTTTTCTCCGGGTACTACAGTTTCCTCCAACAGACCAAAAACATGCATGTTAGACTGATTGCTAACTCTAAATTGTCCCTAGGTGTGTGTGAGAGAGTGAATGGTTGTTTGTCTCGTTTGTCTCTGTGTCCCTGTGATGGACTGGAGACCTGTCCAGGGTGTCCCCCTCCTCTCGCACAGTGATAGCTGGATATGGGCACCAGTGACCCCCACAACCTGAAAAAGGAAGAAGCAGGTAAAGTTGATGGATGGATGGATGTTAGTCAAGGCTGTGAACACAGAAAGATGTGCTGAAGCTTCACCAAAAAGAAGAAGCCCCTTTCAGCGAGTCACACAAGTGGTACCTCAAAGGGTTAACATTGTGTCAATGTGTTTAAATGTACAAATGCAGCTGTGGAGGTTTCGGTGATATCATGTACCCTTCTAAAAATCTATTAACTTTTTCATCAGTTGCAAAAATGTCACATTTATTGCCAAGTAAAACTGTTGATCTAGGAGGACGAAGATGAATGGGTTTTCTGTGCAGAACCTCAGACGTAGCCATCCTCCGTCCTTGTCAGCAGGCCATGAAGCACGGCCTATGTTATTATACGGACAATATTTATAGGCACGTGGGGAGCGTGATGTGGTTTTAACAGCTGCGTGGTGGGAGAGTTGCACACTTCTTTTGGTTTTAGCAAATGCGAGGGGTAGATTGCAATGAGCTTAGTAGCTGTGACACCAAACTTGGCATGATGGAGATGTTGCCTCGGCCTGAGCCCAGTAAGGCCAGTTCCTCTTTAATGTTTTTTATGACCAAGACATGCAGGCCTCACCTCATGGACAAACTACCACTCTACTCCACCCAAGGCCATAATATGCTGCTACAACTATAACAGACCATCACAAACTCCCTACCCAAGTGCTGTACTTGCTCAATATCATTGTGGACTTATACGCTCTATCATGCATGAATGGGAACCCACTGGGTTTTTAAAGTCTGCCTGACAAACTTGACAAGACTCCGACAAAGACCATCCATGCTGCAGTAAAGTTGTACCACTGTTTCAGTCACAACTGAACATCCAAGTTTAGGCCTGTGACCTCAGCCATGCCACCTTGCAGGTCAGCAGGGAAGGCTGCCTCTGAGACTGGTTGATCCACAGGCAGCGAGAGAAGCACAGACGAGAAAAGCTCCTGAGGATGATGGAGTATTTACAGACCTGGTGGTATGTGGCAGAGCAGAGCTGACTGCCACACTGAGCAGGAAGCTGAGAATGTGGAGTCTTTTGTCCAAGCCTGTGAATCTGAAGGTACGATCACAGAGACACTTGTATAAACTGTGATGCATGTTGACTTAGTTCATGCTCTAGTCAGTGGTGTCCATGGCTCTAATAAAAAGAGCTCAGAACAAAAGTAAATCCATGTTTGTGTGTACGATATTTTTTGTGCCATGAGGAATGTAGGCGTCTGACCTGAGAGATCTTTGCATGTAGATGATGACCTGAAGGACTGACCCTATATGTGCTGCTT
>JBBPBX010091566.1:0-13911 GCA_038048925.1 Garcialebias charrua
AGCTGTTCACTTTTGGAGGGCGGTAGATTGTGGCCACAACAGTTGGAATGGGGCCAGCTAGGAGGCACACAGTGTGCTCAAAGGAGGAGGAGGGGGGGTGTGAACCGGAGTGACCTTCCAGTTCTCGCGGTGAATTATCGCGAGACCTCCGCCTCTGCCTGAGGCTCGGGCCTTCGCGGTGCAAACAAAGCCCGGTGGAGTGGACTCGTTCAGATGAAAAAAGTCGTTTTGTTGTTGCCACGTTTCTGTTAAACAGAAGAAATCCAGTTTTCGGTCGGATATTAGATCGTGAACAAGCTGACCTTTGCCCGTGAGGGAGCGAACGTTCAGAAGTCCAAACTTCACGGAGGAGGCGGAGGTAGTGACCGGAGCATTAAGGCTGGTTTATACTTCTTGTCGCACGTCTTTTTCCCCCCGTTGAGTGAAAAAGTTACGCAACTTCCGTTTGCACTCCCGCTGCGATCCCCCGGTGACAGCTGTCTTGTACATTGTCCCCAGTCAGAACTCCGAGACACGGTGGATGCGGCTCGGAGCGTGTGATTGGTTCAAAGTTTGTGGGCATTTTTGCTTTGACATGGATAGTTTTGAAGAGAAACTTGTCTGTGCGCGCGTGCACACGCAAACCACGCGCGCACACGCAAACCCTAACACACACACACCAATACATATATATTTATATATATATTTACGAACACGCGCGCACACACAGGAGCTAAAGCATGCGCGTGTAAAGTTGACAAAATGAAGAGGATCGCACATGCGCGCAGCTTTTAAAACAAAGAAAACTCAGCTGTTATGCGTAAAAATGCGCGTTTAAAGCGAGCGGAGACCCCCCCGAGGAGAGAAACTCGCCGACGTATGCAGTGGGAGTGCGCGTGACGTATGCAGTGGGAGGGAAGAGGGAGGGATTTATTATAATGTATCACCCACTAGAGCTGGGCCATATCATATCGTTACCGGTTTTACCGGTATAAAAAGCTTGCCCGGGCAAAAAAGTTATATCATGATATGCTAATTTCATGACGTAATACGTCAGGGCGCCCCGCCCCCTTACTTCAAACGAACAAACTGAACTGCGCACCTCCGCTCCACCAGTCTGCGTGCAAGTAGCTAGCTAAAATGCTAAAAACAAACCACTCGCGTCTCATAGCTTCTCTCCCCCCTGCTCTTACTGCAGGAACAGAGGATCAAATGTCTCCCCCTCCCCCACCCCACTCTGAGCAGCGCACTGGTCTCCCTCTCTAAAAACTGTCGGTACAAACACGCGCGGCTCTCCACGGACCAAGAGGCAGGTGATAAAGACAGATCAGTCAGAGAAATGAATCATTCCTGCATGAATAGATAAAGCTGAAACACCACAAGCTTCAGGGTCAGCTCACAGCTTGAAGGGACGGTCTACCTCAATTCAGAGAGTTGGATTGTGGAATGTTCTGGAGAGTGATTTAGTTATGTTTTAGGAAACTACATCTGCACTTTGCATTTTTATTTTATTTTTTTATACTTTGAGACTGAATACTTTACTAAATAAAGTAATTTCAGTAAAATTAACTCTTCTTTTTTAAAAATTTATAATACTGCAAAGCAATTTGTTAAATTAATTTTGTCAAATAAATAAATTTAAAATTATTGTTTTTTGGTTATATCACGAAATTTATCGTTATCGTGATAATGCTCTGAAATATCACAATGTAATTTTTGAGCCATATCGCCCACCCCTATCACCCACGTCTTTCCAAGTATAAACAGTCAATGCGGTCGGTGACACACACACAATCATGTCATCGCTGGGTTCACTCAACGGGGGGTAAAAGATGTGTGACAAGAAGTATGAACCAGCCTTAAGAGCCCTTATCTCACTCAAAATCTGTTGATACATGGGCCAGACCGGGAAGAGAAAACAAAAATCTCTCTACAGTATAAGGGAAAGCAAAGTGTCAATACAGTCTGGATTGTCTCTGGCAGAAGTTAGCAAACGTAACAAAGTCTGATTTATTTGTACAAAGTCACTGCTCTGGAGCTGGAGTGTGTATCCTGCGGAGTTGGCCTTTTTTCCGACTATTACCTGGCCCTTTTTTTTTAACTTTGACCGCAAACGATAGGTAATTAATACATTTAACACAATCCTTTTGTTCGGTCACTAAAATGCCACCAAAGCCTGCTAAAGGAAGAAGTTCGATCCAGACTCACCTGCGGCCTGCTCCTCGTGGTGAGACCCCGACCTGTGCCGAGTCATCTCCTTCGTCTGAAGCAGCGGCCCAGGACACTGCAATTTAAGACATTAGCAACCTTAAAAAGGAGCTACTTGTAGCTCTTTGAGAGGACTTTACAGCTACAATTAAAGCAGAGTTTCATGCTGTTCTTGGTGAAAGTCTCTCCTCAATTAATTCCGAGCCGTTATCCTTCAAAAAGGAACTGTCCGTTGGCCTATCTGCGGTGCAGGAAAGTTTTACGGGGCTAAAGCTAACAGTTGCTGAGGTGGAGAAATCCGTATCCACATGCACTGACAACATCGTAAGCCTCCAGAAAAAAGTCGACAGCCTTACTAAAACGATGGCACTGCTGGAGGATAAATGTGATGACTTAAGAGTCCCGGTCTCTACGCCAGAACATCCGCATCATCGGTGTCCCGAAGGATGACCCTTCATCGGCTACGGTCTCTTGGTTGCTAAAGGAGACCTTCGGTTTTGCAGAGGAGCCGCTGCTGGACCGCGGTCATCGTATCCCAATCCCTAAACCGAAGGCAGGTGAGCACCCTCGCCCCATCGTGGCTAAGCTACATTACTACACTGACCATGTTAAAATCCTAGCAAAGGTGAGGGAGCTGCAGCGAGTCAAAGTGAACGGTATGACTATCTTCGTTTTCCCTGACTATACTGCCAGAACAGCCCGTGCACGGGCAGCCTTCATGGAATGCCGCCGCCGGCTCCGTGACATTAAGCGGGCTCGGTTCGGCTTGCTCCATCTGGCCCGGCTACGGATCACTTATGATGGAACTACACGGGTCTTCACCTCTCCCGAGGAGGCTAATATTTACATTGGGTCGATTACTAAATGAGAATTATAATTAGTAGGCTTTGTTTCACATTTGGGGAACGTTATTATTATTAGAGTCAGAGTCAGAGAGTCTTTATTGTCATTTGCACCGCATGTGGTACATGTGATGAAAACGAGATTATGTACACGGGGTCCCAGTTACATCCAACAACAAATGCAAGAGAAAAACAGTAATAACATCTAGAATTAACTAAGAAAAACATCAACTAGTAATACACTAAGCCCTAATGTAGTGGAAAAACATCATTATAAACAGCAGCACGAACATGAGTCTGTATGAGCAGATGGTCACAGATGAACACAGCAACAAGAAAACAGATCAGCATCAGCATGATGTGATATTTTGCAGTGTTTATTCTTATTATTTATTTATTCATGAGTCTAACAGCCTCAGGGTAGAAGCTGTTCCTCAGTCTAGTGGTTCTACATTTGATGCTCCTCAACCTCCGTCCTGAGGGGAGTGGGGCAAAGAGTGAGTGTGCTGGGTGAGTGAGGTCTTTCATGATGCAGGTGGCTCTTTTCCTGCATCTGGAGGTGTAAATGTCTGTGATGGTGGGGAGACTGACTCCAACAGACTTCTGTGCAGCCTTCACCACTCTCTGTAGAGCTTTCCTCTCTGCAACTGTGCAGCCTCCATGCCACACATTGATGCTGGAGCACAGGATGCTCTCCACTGCACACCTGTAGAAGGAGGTGAGAACTGGGCTGCTCAGACCAGCTCGTCTCAGCCGTCTGAGGAAGTAGAGTCTCTGATGACCTTTCTTGATCAGGCTGGTGGTGTTGTTGCTCCAGCTGAGGTTATCATTCAAGTGTACACCCAAGTATTTGTAGCTGGAGACCACCTCCACCGCAGATCCACCTATGTTCAGTGGGGCGTGGGTGTGTTTGTTCCTTCTGAAGTCCACAATCATCTCCTTTGTCTTCTTCACATTCATGTGAAGATTATTCTCTTTGCACCAGCTCTCCAGGTGTTCCACCTCCTGTCTGTAGCTGGACTCATCATTGTTTGTGATGCATCCCACCACCGCTGTATCATCTGCAAACTTAACAATATGACAGCCTGGATGTGTGGCTGTACAATCATATGTGAGCAGAGTGAACAGAAGAGGGCTCAGCACACATCCTTGAGGAGAGCCAGTGCTGAGGGTTATGGTGGAGGAGGAGAAGTTGTGGATCTTCACGGACTGTGGTCTGTTTGTTAAGAAGTCTAGTACCCAGTTACAAATGGAGGGGCTTAGTCCAAGTGTGGATAGTTTATCTATCAGAGTTTGGGGGATCATGGTGTTGAAGGCAGATGTGAAGTCCACAAAGAGCAGACGCACGTATGAGTCCTTCTGATCCAGGTGAGTGAGAGCAGTGTGGACCAAAGAGGAGATGGCGTCCTCTGTTGATCGGTTCTCGCGGTATGCATATTGATGAGGGTCCTCGTTGATGTTGACGGTTGTCTTGATGTGGGACATGACCAGTTTCTCAAAACATTTAGCGACTATCGGGGTGAGGGCCACCGGTCTATAGTCATTCAGACCAGTCACTGTGGAGCTCTTTGGAACTGGGATGATGGTGGCGGTCTTCAGGCAGGTGGGAACTGACTCCAGTGAAAGTGAGGTGGTGAAGATGTCAGCCAGCACCTCACAGAGCTGGTCCGCACATTCCTTCAGAACTTTCCCTGGGATGTTGTCTGGTCCGGTTGCTTTATGAGGGTTGATCCTTCTGAGACTGCCTCTCACTTCTGCTGCGGTCACTCTGAGATGCTCTTCATCTGGTGATGAGGTGAGTCTGGTGCTAGCTGGTCTGTTTGGATCTTCAAAACGTGCATAAAACTTATTGAGGGCATCAGGCAGAGATGGGTCCCTGGGGCATTGTTTGCTCTTGCCTTTGTAATCTGTTATGCATTTGATGCCCTTCCACATGCTCCGTGGGTCTTGTGAGGTGAACTGTCCCTCAATCCTCTGTGCATACGTGGCCTTGGCCTTCTTAATGCCATCAACCAGTTCTTTCCTGGTCTTTCTCAGCTCCTCTGTATCTCCGGACTTGAATGCAGTGTCCCTGGCTGCTAGCAGGGTGCGGACTTCTTTATTTAACCAGGGTTTTTTGTTGGGGTAACATTCAACATATTTTTTTATGGATACATTTTCAGAGCATGTGCTAATGTAACCCAGAACTGAGGAAGCATAGAGTTCCAGATCCACTGAGCTCCCATTAGTAGCTGCCTCCCTGAAGACATACCAGTTTGTATTCTCAAAACAGTCTCTCAGCATGGAGGTACTATCTTGAAGCCAAACTCTTATCTCTCTTTGTTCCGGCTTGGAACGTCTCAGCGGGGGAAGCTGTGCTGGGACCAAGATCAAAGAGCAGTGATCGGAAGCCCCGATTAGTTAGTATTATTATTCAATGTTTAGATTTATAATTAGTGTGCTTTGTTTCACACTTGGGGAACGTTATTATTATTAGTTAGTATTATTATTCAGTGTTTCCCCCACCATTATATAGGTGGGGCGCCCCGCCCCCTCAACAGAACCGAGCGCCCCGCCTACCCAACGCTCCAAACACCTGTCGGCACTGATGTAATGCTAAACTAGCAGCTCGCACTGCAGGTGCACTAGCTGAAAAAAAAAACATAAAAGCAGCCTCATGCTGAACACTCAGCTGACATCCCCCACCCACCACACATACACGCACACGGCTCACGTTTCTCATCCCCACGGATGGGAAAAAAAAACAAAAAACGAACTTGTGGCTGAAATGTGTCTCCTCTGCTCGGCTCCAGCTGCGCGCAGCTCCACACACACACTGAGCGCGCGGCTCACCCTAGTCTCACCTCCACCGAAAAATAAATAAATAAAACTGAGCGCGGCTGAAATGTTTGGCTCTCCTCTGCTCTTAAAACTGCGCGCTTTCGGCTTTGTCTCTATCTGCCAGTATATGCCAGGGAAATAAGGTCATCAACCATCTTATGTATGCCGATGATTTAGTAATCTTCTGTCCCTATTCTGCTGGCTTACAAGAACTGCTGCAGGTGTGCTCTGACTATGGAAGTGACTTTGATATAAAATATAATGCGAAGAAAAGCAACATCATGATTGTGCGGAGCAGAGAAGACTCCAAGTTGATGTTCCCTGACTTCTTTCTGTCGGGCAACAGGCTGGATGTCAGTGATGAATATAAATATTTGGGGCACTATTTGACTGCAGACCTGTCAGATGATAGAGACATTTACAGACAATGTCGTATGCTCTATGGTCAAGCTAACACGCTGATCCGTAGGTTTGGAATGTGCTCATCATCATCATCCAACTCTTTAAGGCCTACTGCACTCCTTTGTACACCGCTCACCTGTGGAGACGTTGTAAAAAGAGCAGTATGTATAGACTAACTGTGGCATATAATGATGGCCTTCGAATGATGCTGAGGGTACCTCGATGGAGCAGTGCGAGCAAAATGTTTGCAGATGCAGGTGTGCCTACCTGCCAAGCGGTGCTGCGTAACCTCATGTATAGATGCATGTGTAGATTGTCTGCATCTGAAAACTGCATCATCACTATACTGACCAACCCTGGACTAAGCTCTGTGAGATATTTTTCTATTTTGGGGACTCATTGGCGGATGAGCCTCTATAGGAAAGCTTTTTAGTCTTTTATTCTTATTTTATTTTTTTATAGGAAAGCTTTTTAATCTTTTTTATCTTTTTTTAATTTTTATGTTTTATTCTTTTTATATACATATATGGATCTTGTATTGTATCTGAAATAAAGAAACTACTACTACATCGCGACAGAAACAAGCGACCAGCCCCCATGAAAACAAGCCCAAAACAAGTCCAACTGGCAACCCACCCCATTGTGTAAAACAAGGGCCGTTTTTAAACAGTATAAACATACAGTTATTATGGCATTACATATAGCAAAATTATGCTAAAGACTTTGAAGAACATATCCACTCTAAAAAATAAAAATACATTTGGCATATTTATACAAATTAATCCCATTAAGCCTCTGGGACTCATTTACCAGAGAGACCTGAATTTTAAACTAAGAGTGATGACAACAGTGGACAACGACAACAACAGACAATCATAAAGGATGCGTACAAATTAAAAAATAAAATAAAAATTAAACAGCAAACTCATAGTAAGCTAAGTCAACAAAAAACTTTCTTTAATCTCTATCCTGAATCATGCTTTAAGTGTGTGCTCTTTCTCCCATTCTTTATTATATTTTTCCCATATTTCCTCCACTTATTGGAGCTCATTTTAATGTGGTCTTGTCACTCTAGACCAGGGGTCTGCAACCTGCGGCTCAGGAGCCACATGCGGCTCTTTGGTCCCTCTGCAGCGGCTCTTTCAAGCTTTGACCAAAACTGACATAAAACTGAATTTTATTGGTTCTTATAACAACTGGAAGGGTTAGTTTTAGAAGTTTTCCTACATTACAAGGAGTAAAACATACTTTCACTTTATGCTTTATTTCTTTTAAGTAGGATACCTAATTTTTCTACAGTTAAAAAAATAAATCACATAGGCCTGCATAGTTTATCGTTTTAGTTTTTAGAAACTGGGCAAAACTATATAAATTTTTCCTTCTTTACAAGAATCTTGTCTTTTATTTTATCTTAAAATGTAAAAATAGCAGTAAATGTTAAAAATCATTAGAAATTTTTAGTTTTATAAAGTCACTCCTGCTGGCCAGAAAAACGTCCTCCAACAAACTTAAAGTGGTCCGTGGGCCACCAGTTGAAAATCCCAGTTGCAGCAGGTGTTGTGGCTCCGGTCACGTTTAATTTAGTGAACAAAGGAGCAGAAATGGCTCTTTGGATCGAAAAGGTTGCAGACCCCTGCTCTAGACAAATAATAAAGAACAAATAATAACAAGCCCAAACAAGCGAAGTTACTTTCTAAACAAGCCAAAGAAACCGCAACGCCTGCACAGCTCAGGACGTGTCTCTGTCCCCCCCGCCATGGCAGGTTATGTAGGGGAAACACTGTTATTCAATGTTTAGAATTATAATTAGTATGCTTTGTTTCATATTCGAGAACGCTATTATTATTAGTTATTATTATTATTATTCAATGTTTAGAATTATAATTAGTGTGATTTGTTTCACATTCGGGGAACGTTATTATTGTTATTCAATGTTTTCAGAAAAGTCGTTCAATACAAAAACAACTGGACTTTATTTGTTACAGAAAATGTTTCACCCTCTATCCAAGGGGCTTTTTCAATTCAAAGGAGCAGCCTGTGTGACAGTGAAGTTATAAAACAGGCTGACATGTCACGCACCAACCCATGTAAATTGGAAGCTGAGATAACGCCCACACATACCTGAGATAACATACCCATCCTATGTAAATTGATGAATCAACACATCACACCTTAACAGTAGGGGCTTCTTAAGGTCTTTGTTACTCTAATTCACAGAAGCAGCTACTCTGTTCTCAACAGGTGTGAACTGTCTGGGAATCAGATTTAAAGCTGCATTATCCACCTCTTTCGCAAAAAGCTCATGTAGGCCGCCATGACAGTCCGGTGCTGCCCCCTCCCAGGAGTAAACTTCTGGCGGAAGTCCTGTAGCGTGTGTTTCGCTGTGAAAAACAAGCCGGGACACCAGTTTATTTTCTCTCGTTTTTTAAATTTTTTGGGTTGTTTCTTGCTGGGTTAGAGGGTGTTACAGCCAGGTATACGTTTGAGCAACGCGCTGTTGTAAACGTGAAGGATCTATGTCCATCGGAGGAGCCTACAGCAGCTCTTTCCTCTGTCTGACTCAGCCTCGGACCTGCTCTCGAAGACGTCGCGCTCCGATCAACTTTAGTTGGGTAAACAAAATCCATCCATCCATCCATCCATCTTCTTCCGCTTATCCGGGGTCGGGTCGCGGGGGTAGCAGCCTAAGTAGGGAGGCCCAGACTTCCCTCTCCCCAGCCACTTGGAGCAGCTCCTCCGGGGGAATCCCAAGGCGTTCCCAGGCCAGCCGAGAAACATAGTCCCTCCAGCGCGTCCTGGGTCTTCCTCTGGGTCTCCTCCCGGTGGGACATGCCCGGAACACCTCACCAGGGAGGCGTCCAGGAGGCATCCTAACCAGATGCCCGAGCCACCTCAACTGGCTCCTCTCGATGTGGAGAAGCAGCGGCTCTACTCCGAGTCCCTCCCGGATGACTGAGCTTCTCACCCTATCTCTAAGGGAGAGTCCAGCCACCCTGCGGAGAAAACTCATTTCAGCCGCTTGTATCCGAGATCTTGTTCTTTCGGTCATAACCCAAAGCTCATGACCATAGATGAGGGTGGGAACGTAGATCGATCGGTAAATTGAGAGCTTTGCCTTTTGACTCAGCTCTCTCTTCACCACGACAGACCGGTACAGCGCCCGCTTCACTGCGGACGCTGCACCTATCCGCCTATCGATCTCACGCTCCAGTTTTCCCTCATTCGTGAACAAGATCCCGAGATACTTAAACTCCTCCACTTGGGGCAGGACCTCCTCCCCGACCCAGAGAGGGCATGCTACCCTTTTCCGGCTCAAGACCATGGCCTCGGATTTGGAGGAACTGATCCTCATCCCGGCCGCATCACACTCGGCTGCAAACCGCTCCAGTGAAAGTTGTAAATCACGAACTGATGAAGCCAGTAGGACCACATCATCTGCAAAAAACAGAGAAGCGATTCTAAGGTCACCAAAACGGATCCTCTCAACACCTTGGCTGCGCCTAGAAATTCTGTCCATAAAAGTTATGAACAGAATCGGTGACAAAGGGCAACCTTGGCGGAGTCCAACTCTCACCGGAAACGAGCCTGACTTACTGCCGGCAATGCGGACCAAGCTCTGACACCGGTCGTACAGGGACCTAACAGCCCATATCAAAGGGCCTGGTACCCCATACTCCCGGAGTACCCCCCACAGAACCCCCCGAGGGACGCGGTCGAATGCCTTCTCCAAGTCCACAAAGCACATGTAAACTGGTTGGGCAAACTCCCACGCACCCTCCAGGACCCTGTTGAGGGTGTAGTGGACATGACCATGTCTACTTTGATACACCTTTGTACTTTTGAACTGTTCCAGAGATGACCTTTACTGACCTCTCAGTAAAGCAAGACATTTACTACAAATCATTTCCATTAGTTGTAATCTGAGAACATAGTCACCAAAAGAGACTATTTCTATCTTTGATTTTAGGCTGATGTGATCAAAAGAATAACTTTTGTCATTTTCATGATGTGTGCTTTTAAGCTGTGTTATTCTGTAAGAGTTAAACGGTGTTCACTGCTGTGTTAAAGTTGAAGTCTCGGGTCAGAGAGACCAGACGGTTTTGTTTAGAAAGTCAGAAGACAGTTAATCCGTTGTTTCTCATGAAAAGGGCTCCAGCCTGCTCTGTCTTTTCCTAAACAAATCTCCCTCTGCTCTGGCTGTAACCTTGGGTCGTGATAACACAAGTGAACTGCTCAACTGGTCCGTGGACCAATGAAAGAGACACAAGTCTCATCTCTCATCTCATGATCTTTTTTAAGTTCTAAGTTTTGCTGAACGCTTCAGAGTTTGCTGAGGACCTCAATGCCCTGATGAGGTTCCCCAAAGAGCTGAATGACCACCAGTCACACGCTAAGGACTCGTCATCCAGCTGGGACTGATAACATGCTGTTATGAGTCCACTTCTAACGAGCGTAAGCTCAAAACTTTGTTTATTCCTTCCTGGAATAAGTTTATCTTGAAGTCAGAGGCCTGAAGCTGACGCATTTTCTGATGGTCGATGCGGAACCCAGGAGACGTTGAAAACGTAAACGAATAACCTGCTCAGAGGTACTGGTTCCCACAAGGACCCGTGCATCTGAAAAGCTACAAGGTCTTCTCTCTTACCGGGCTGTCGTCAAAAGGTAAAGAGCTGTTTACAAACGTACCTGGATTTTAGCAGAAGTCGGATGAGAAGTGTCACTTTGGTAACATGCTCACGATAATTTCCTTTAACCCATCTCTCCATCTTCCTCCTATCTTTTTCCCTCAATTCTAAGCTGGAAACTATTTTAAGCTAAAGAGCCCACAGACTAAATAGGTTTAACATCCAGTATTGAAGTCTGTTGTGTTAAATTTAAGTGTGCTGACGTATTAAATTGAAAGAAAGTGAAATCATGTCAATCAAGTGTAATGGTGTTAATTTAGTGATTTATTTTAAATAAATGGTAGTGTCTTTGGCATACCAACTAAGTTAACGTGTCCATTGTCACTCTATGGCTTTTTTTATTTATCCATCATAAAGATCACAGAAATATTGGGTAAACTGAAAAAGAAAAGAATCCGTGAAATTACTATTCAATCTGAATAAGTAAATTAATTAAGGTAAAGAGGTCAGTATTAATATTGACCTCCTCATAATCCTTTACATCTGGTGGCCGTACGAGTTTTCTGAAAGATTATTCATAAATCTGTGATCTCTCATGAACTGTAACGTCATGTTTGCATAAGAGGATCCAAGTTTTAAACTCTGAGGATAATAATTTTTGGCTGAGGTGTTCAAAACAGGCAGATTCTGCATGTTTTTATCATTTGAGGCTGAGGGATTGTTATTCGTTCAACTCGTTTACATGCTGTTGGAAGCTTTTAGGTGAGGTTTTTGTCAGCCCGTGGTCTGTGGGGGTTCTGGTTCCGGTCCAGTTCACTCAGACTCCTGTACAAAGCTTTGTTTGACCGCCGAGTCATAGAACCTGAAAGCTACTTTAACATCTACAAGATTGCTGTGTGTGGTATTTTACATGTTAGAGCAGGTCAAAGAAGCATATTACTGTTAGAACGTGGTCGGATAGTGGTTCTGAAACCCGAATTCTGCTCCCTTAAAGTGGACGGAACCGACCTTGAACGCGGCTCCGACGAGAGTCCGTGTTGTGTTACAGTTGAAGTGCTGTGTTACTGAGCGTAGCTGAGTTGTGCCTGTTTTAAATGTGATTGCCACATTTCAGAATTTTGGGAAGTTAATTTGAAGCGTTTGAGTTGATTAAGAGTCTATAAGGTTGCGCTCTGCTGTGCTAAGCTAACGTTAAAGAGATGTGTCATGCATGTTTGTTTATGAGCTGTGATTGGATAAAACGAGAGCTGTGAGCTGTCAATCACTCGTAGCGAGCGCTGATTCGCTGTAGTGGGAACGCACGCCGTTGCGACCAACCCACTTTGTTGTCATTTCCGGTACTGCATTGGTCGAAGGTAAGAAACTACGTTCACCATGAATGCTTGGGAATGAACTACAAGCGCTGTGATTGATTGGTTGACGTCACGTGTCTGTGTAGCGAGCTCCGCCTCGCTCAGCAGAGCTGGTGACGCGCTGCATCGACCCGCCTATTTGTGTCGTCATTTCCAGGTGCACTTTGGGTGACAAGCAGTTCACTCTCACAGAACAAACGGAGATTTCACTGAAAGTTTAAAAACATCATAAAAAAGTCAGCATTTTTATGGTGAAATACCACTTCTAAAATTGTTCTGTACACAAACAATAACTCCTGTTTATTTTAAATACAATTTTACAGAGGTACAGACAAACATTTTGCTTATTTTAAATACAAAAGAATTTAAAATAACAAACAAAAGTACACTTCTCACTCCAGATACATTGGCCCTCATGCACGAACCGTTCGTACGCACAGATTTGTTCTTATACTGTTCGTACGAGTGATTTAGGATCATTTGTGGCATCCAACAATGTTTTCGTATCCTAGGATTTTTCTCAGATACGAACAAAATTTACGAGTGGTCCGGACCTGTCGTATATTTTAGGAGCGTCAGTCTGCTGTCATCCAGACGGGATTTCTCCACTAATAACTTCATATTTCGTTATTTAGAAAATATTTTGAGTTTAAAAAAGTCACGCACCACAATTGTTTTTGACAATAGGTTCTGTTTGAATTAGAATTATAATTTTAAGTTTAATTTGTCTGGTGTGTCGCGCAGGCTTCAGTGAGTCGTGCGCTCCCCTTGGTCATCAAGCCGCTCCTCATATTAACACCCAGGTACATAAAATTCCCATGCACCGCCGCAGAACAAGTACGGATTAAGACTGATCTTGTGCCAAACACCATCGGAGCAATAGATTATTATATCTGATTCGAAATATAACCTGCAGAATGTGGCTGCGCGATGACCAGGAGGAGCGCGCATGAGAGAAGCTGCTGAGCGCGCGCTGCTCTCCGCCGTGCGTCCATCTCCCTCTCAGCCACACATAAAAAAGAAGTGCCCAAAGTACCGATCCGTTCCGAGCCGAGTGGAACCTGCGCTTGTGTGCCACCCCCACCTCCTCTTCCCCCCTCCTCCGCCTCCATCACCTCGCCCTCAGCTCCGTGCGCCGCGTTGTGCAGGCGATGGAGCCGTGAGCCGCGCGCACTGAAGAACCGAGCTGGAGAAGCGCGGGGGGGGGGGCAGGCGTCTAGATCAGTGAGACCAGCAGACCCACCAGTCTGGACCACTTTCTGCGACACACGTGCACTCTGAGTCCAGGAACAGGGGTTTTTGTTTCCAACATCGCACAGAAAGGATGTGGGGCTTGTGCTGCAAAACATGTTGGCATCTTGCGCAGCGTGGCATTTATTGTCCACCATCTCCTGACCACCTCCTGTCCGTGCTGCGGCGAGACGTTTGTTTGAAGCCATTTTCAGATCAAACCATTTATTCTTGATTTCTGATACTGTACGACCCACGGGACACACAACATATGCACTACAATATTAATATGATGTTAACTGTAGTTTCGAGACAATTTAAAATGCTTCTGTTGAAAAACACATCCGACACTTGCGGGGGGGTGGGGGGTAGCGGTGCCACTCTTCTGAATAAGTGAAACTATAATGTAACACAGTAAAATTAAAGATATTTGACCATCCGACACTTGCGGGG
>JBBPBX010091567.1:0-13911 GCA_038048925.1 Garcialebias charrua
ATATACTGTATAGGTAGTCCTCGACTTACGATGGAGTTCCGTTCCTACGCCCGTCGCAAAGCAAATTTCGACGTAACTCGAAACATACGTCCAAACTGCACCTTATACTTACTGTATTTTACCAAGCACTTAGCCCATCCTAACACAGTACCCTACATAATTATCAAAAAACACATACATTTCAGAGCCATAATGAAGGGAAAAAGAGTTAATTTCCTACTCTGGACTAGCCTGGTTAAAACCAGACCCTTGTCCTTCACTTCGCTTTGTACTAGGGTCTGGGATTTCTCCCATAGACAACGATTTCTCCGGTAGATTTTTGACCGGACCAATCAGAGAACAGAAGGCGGAGTTTTGTTAGTTTAGCCTGGCGAGGTCCAGGCTATCAGATAAATAGCTCAGAAACCACTCGGTGGATATTTTTTCTGCTACCAGTGTGTAATTATATGGCTCTAATTTACTGACTGTTGGCCTGGATGAAACATTTGAGATAAAATTCGATTTTTTATCATTTATTTTCGTAGCGCACCCGAGGCTGTTTGGAAAATGTCAAACCGAAACAATTTAAATCCAGCAGATTTGACCATTTCGTGAATTGATTTAGGAACTGTTAAGCTCAGGAACACTTCTGATATAACGTCAGCTAAGAAATATATTTTTTCTCAGCAAAGAAATAATAGTTTTTTACCTTGTTTTCATGAAAATTCCTTCGTGGCGGCAGCCATTTTAACTGACGACGTCAGTCGACGTCGTTCAAAACTCTGCCTTCTGTTCTCTGATTGGTCCGGTCAAAAATCAACCGGAAAAATCGTTGTCTATGGGAGAAGTCCCAGACCCTAGTACAAAGCGAAGTGAAGGACAAGGGTCTGGTTTTAACCAGGCTAACTCTGGACTGGTGGTGAAGCCATTTCCTCATTCCTCCCTCCACCAGATTCTCCATTCGTTTATGTTGTAAAACCGCCGTCCATAAAACAGCTACTTTTCCACAGCTGCTGTCTGTCCAGCTTGGTCCAACAAGTTTTGTTTTGTTTTTTGAATGTCCAGAGGATCAGACTTAGCTTTTTTAGAGAGTACAGGCAGCTGTAGCCGCCGCAGCTAGCAAAACGGGAAACTGCCGAAAACTGCGTAAATTGGCTTCAAAATAAAAAAATTCAAAATATTATTATTTTTATTATTTTTATGGAGATGCGTGTCGTAACCACCAAACGTCGTAACTCGAGACCGTCGTAAGTCGAGGACCTGTATACTGTGTATGTATATATATATATATATATATACTATATATATATATATATATATATATATATATAGATATCTTTATTCAAACTTAAAAAGTACAGATTGTTGTCATCTGGGTCATTGGAGTATTTGTTGACTTTATCAAATCAGAATCAGCTGAAAATCGTAGATCTAGGACCACAAAGAGTTTGTATTTCTGATCTGTGGCTGAAATGACTTGTATCAAAATATTAGTTGGCGTTTTGTCGTGACACGAGTTGGCCTTTAGTCACAATACAAATCAGTCTTTAGTCACATACCAGTCGGCCCTTGGTCACGATACAAGTCGGCCTTTAGCCACGATACAAGTCGGCCTTTAGCCACGATACAAGTCGGCCTTTAGCCACGATACAAGTCAGCCTTTAGCCACGATACAAGTCGGCCTTTAGCCACAATACAAGTCGGCCTTTAGCCACGATACAAGTCGGCCTTTAGCAACGATACAAGTCGGCCTTTAGCCACGATACCTGTTGACCTTTAGCCACGATACGAGTTGGCCTTTAGCTTTGATACGAATCGGCCTTTAGTCATGATATGAGTCGGTCTATAGTCACGATATCAGTCGACCTTTAGCCACGAGATAAGTAAGATTTTAGCCTCGATACGAGTCGGCCTTTAGTCACAACACGAGTCTGCCTTTACAGCAAACCCTCGACCTACGTCACCTGCGACCTACGGCAACTCAGACTTACGATTTTATCATATTTAATAAAAATATGATAATTTTTTTTTTTTTTTTTGTGTTTAAATGTTATTAATTTCATGTGTATAGCACTTTGTTGCAGCTGTGGTTGTTTTAAATGGCTTTATAAATAAAGTATAATTATTAATATTACGTTTTTATTACAATTTTATCGTATTTACGCAACTTCCGGTCGTTTCCGGTCGCCATTGCGGTCAATGGAGCTCCGCCATAGATGCTGTCAGCTGGCTCTAGAGGACTGTGTGTCCGATCAGGGTTGCCTCATACGGATAAATTTGCTGGAAACACTCGGTCAACTCTGTGGACGTCTCAGGCCCGGAGAAGCAGCCGGCGATCGCCCCGCGATCGCTCCCACAACGCCGCCCGACATGCTAACGACAGCAGCTAACAGAGCAGCTAACACAGGCGAAGACACCGAGCCGACATGCCGCGGAGGGGCCATCTGCGGCCGGGAGCTCGCCGCAAATGTCCGCCTGGCAGTCGGGGGACACCGAGCTAACGCGGAGATACAAAGCCGACAGCCTTTTTGAATGAACTGACATGCTAACGACAGCAGCTAACAGAGCAGCTAACACAGGCGAAGACACCGAGCCGACATGCCGCGGAGGGGCCATCTGCGGCCGGGAGCTCGCCGCAAATGTCCGCCTGGCAGTCGGGGGACACCGAGCTAACGCGGAGATACAAAGCCGACAGCCTTTTTGAATGAACTGACATGCTAACCATTGCTGCTAATGGCGGGGCCTAACCGTAGCTAACGCCGAGCTTGTTTTGGATGGAGGATTATCGCGGAGAAACGGCTTTCAGTAAGTTTTTTTTTTCTGGCTCCAAATGTATGAAGTTAAGAAGCTAACAGTCATTCTTTTAAACAGTTTTGACCACGTGTGTGCGTGTGGAGCGTAAGGAAGCTGGGGGAGCTCGGACGGCTGATGCTAAAAGACGAAGGCAGGCTTTGACCAGCTCAAAGTAAGACATTATATTTTTTATTTATTGTACAGTACTGTATTCATTTACTGTACAGTTCTGTGCATGTTTATGGCCTAGTATGTCTGCTTGTTCAGTCTCATGCCATTAAATATGTGTGCGGCACTCCGTTAGCGGTATAGCCGCAACCTATGTCAGAAACGCGGACCTACGACAGGCAGGTGTTTTTGGTCCGCGAGGTACGACAACATCGACCTAAGTCACACCCGTAGGTCCCAATCCCTGACGTAACTCAAGGGCTTCCTGTAGTCACAATATGAGTTGGCTTTTAATCACGATACAACTCAGCCTTTAAGTCAAGATACCAGTCAGTCTTTAGCCATGATACGAGCTGGCCTTTAGCCATGATACGAGTCAACCGTTAGCCATGATACGAGTTGGCTTTTAGCTAGGATACAAGTCGGATTTTAGCCATGATACGAGTCGACCGTTAGTCATGATACGAGTCAGCCTTTAGTCATGATACGAGTCAGAGTTTAGCCATGATACGAGTCGGCCTTTAGCCATGATACGAGTCGGCCTTTAGTCATGATACGAGTCGGCCTTTAGCCATGATACGAGTCGGCCTTTAGCCATGATACGAGTCGGCCTTTAGCCATGATACGAGTCGGCCTTTAGCCATGATACGAGTCGGCCTTTAGCCATGATACGAGTCGGCCTTTAGCCATGATACGAGTCGGCCTTTAGCCATGATACAAGTCGGCCTTTAGCCATGATACGAGTCTGCCTTTAGTCAAGATACGAGTTGGCCTTTAGCCATGATACGAGTCGGATTTTAGCCATGTTATGAGTCAGCCTTTAGCCATGATACAAGCTGGCTTTTAGCCATGATACGAGTCGGCCTTTAGCCATGATACGAGTCAGCCTTTAGCCATGATACGAGTCAGCCTTTAGTCAAGATATGAGTTGGCCTTTAGCCATGATACGAGTTGGATTTTAGCCATGATACGAGTCGACCTTTAGCCATGATACGAGTCGGCCTTCAGTCATGATACGAGTCAACCTTTAGTCAGGATATGAATCGGCCATAAGTCAAGATACCAGTCAGCCTTTAGTCATAATATGAGTAGAACTTTAGCCATGATACGAGTCAGCCTTTAGCCATGATACGAGTCGGCCTTTAGCCACGATACGAGTCAGCCTTTAGCCACGATACGAGTCAGCCTTTAGTCATGATACGAGTCGGCCTTTAGCCATGATACAAGTCGGCCTTTAGTCATGATACGAGTCGGCCTTTAATCACGATACGAGTCAGCCTTTAGCCACGATACGAGTCGGCCATTAGTCATGATACGAGTCGGCCTTTAGTCATGATACGAGTCGGCCTTTAGCCATGATACGAGTCGGCCATTAGCCATGATACGAGTCGGCCTTTAGTCATGATAGGAGTCGGCCTTTAGTCATTATACAAGTCGGCCTTTAGTCATGATACGAGTCAGCCTTTAGTCAGAATACGAGTTAGCCTTTAGTCGTGATACCAGTTGGCCTTTAATCAATATACAAGTCTGGCTTTAGTCACAAGTCAGCTTTTCGTCACAACACAAGTTGCCCTTTAGTCAAGATATGAGTCTGCCTTTAATCACACTATGAATTGGCTTTTAGTCATGAAATTAGTCAGTTTTTAGTCAGAATATGCATTGTTTTTAGTCACAAGTCGGCCTTTAGTCACAACACGAGTCTGCCTTTAGTCATGATACGAGTCTGCTTTTAGTCACAATTCAAGTTGGCCTTTAGTCATGATACAAGTCTGCTTTTAGTCAGAATATGCATTGTTTTTAGTCACAAGTCGGCCTTTAGTCACAACACGAATTTGCCTTTAGTCATGATACGAGTCTGTTTTTAGTCACAATTCAAGTAGGCCTTTAGTCACAACATGAGTTTGCCTTTAGTCAGCATATGAGTTGGCCTTTAGTCATGATACGAGTCTGCTTTTAGTCACAATTCAAGTTGGCCTTTAGTCATGATACGAGTCTGCTTTTAGTCACAATTCAAGTCGGCCTTTAGTCATGATACGAGTCTGCTTTTAGTCACAATTCAAGTCGGCCTTTAGTCATTCATTCATTCAACCGTTATTTATACAGGCTAGCCTTGTTGAGCCATAGTCAGCATATGAGTTGGCCTTTAGTCATGATACAAGTCTGCTTTTAGTCACAATTCAAGTCAGCCTTTAGTCACAACCTGAGTCTGCCTTTAGTCAGCATATGAGTTGGCCTTTAGTCATGATACGAGTCTGCTTTTAGTCACAATTCAAGTCGGCCTTTAGTCACAACCTGAGTCTGCCTTTAGTCAGCATATGAGTTGGCCTTTAGTCATGATACGAGTCTGCTTTTAGTCACAATTCAAGTAGGCCTTTAGTCACAACATGAGTCTGCCTTTAGTCAGCATATGAGTTGGCCTTTAGTCACAGTATTGTATGAGTCTGCTTATAGTCACAATACAAGTTGACCGTGAATTCTGATACGAGTTAGTCAAAATACGAGTCTGCCTTCAGTCAAGATACCAGTCGGCCTTTAGCCATGATACAATTCGGCCTTGGGAATCTGCGGTTAATCAAGATACGAGTTGGTAATCTGCGGTTAATCAAGATACGAGGTAGGAATCTGCGGTTAATCAAGATACGAGTTGGGAATCTGCGGTTAATCAAGATACGAGTTGGGATTCTGCGGCTAATCAAGATACGAGTTGGGAATCTGCGGTTAATCAAGATACGAGTTGGGATTCTGCAGTTAATCAAGATCCGAGTTGGGATTCTGCGGCTAATCAAGATACGAGTTGGGATTCTGCGATTAATCAAGATACGAGTCTGGATTCTGATGTTAATCAAGATACGAGTTGGCCCTAACTCATATGTTTCCACTTTTAATCACATATGGTTTGATTTAATAGGACATATGAGAAAAACCTGTAATTTTTGTGTTTTTCTGTGTTGAATCCAAACATGAATGGTTCCCCTATTGAGTTTGTCAATTCCTACAGATATTTGGGTATCTTGGTCGATTTGCATCCCTTTTAAGCTCCACATAAGGAAACTGAAAGTTAAACTGGGTTTCTTTTTCAGACATAGATCTTGTCTAACTCTGAATGCTAGGAAACACCTTGTAACTGCGACTTTCTTTCCCTCCATTGATTACGGTGATAACCTCCCTATCAGTGAGGACTGAACTTGGAAATAGGGCTTTCTCCTACTCTGCTCCTGCTTCATGGAATATGTTACAAAAAGATCTGAAGCTCTCGACCTTGACTTCTCTAAATTACGGTGGCCGAGGGGTGCAAACGCGCTGCAAAAACAGAACAGCACGCTGCAAAAAGAAAACGGCGTTCCAAAAGTTGAAACACGCATCAAAATGAAAACAACAGCGTTCCAAAAGTTGAAACACGCATCAAAATGAAAACAGCAGCTTTCCAAAAGTTGAAACACACATCAAAATGAAAACAACAGCGTTCCAAAAGTTGAAACACGCATCAAAATGAAAACAGCAGCGCTCCAACAGATGAGGCGCACTGCAAAAGATAAGTCGCGCTCCCAAAAGAGGACGACCTGCAAATACAGAACGAGCTGCAAATAGAAAAGCCACAACGGAAGTGCTCCAGACCACTAGGGGCAGTCGAACAAAGAACAAATCATAAGCATATTATAGTTTTCGGAATGGCAATAGTTATTTGTGTATTTTAACTTGAAGAATATTTTACACATTGAAACTATCCCATTGTATTTGTTTTAATAATGTGCGATAGAGTGGTAACATATTGATGCTTGGTTGGCTTAGTGGTCTAACACAATGCCTCGAATGTGGGAGATCTGGGTTCGATTCCCGGGCTCGGAAATTTTTGTGGTATTAATTTTTTTTTTTAAGCCTTTTGTTTTGGATAAATCGGATGGAATAGATAAATACATCTACATGTTTATTATTTGTTGTTGCTTGGTTTATGTTGTTGGCAAGACTTTTAGCTTGTTTTAGGTTGTTGCTGGAGGAGGCGTGACAACCCCCAACCTCCTCCCCACGCCTGCTGCCTAAAACAAACTAAAACTCTAGCCACCAACATAAACCAAGCAACAACAAAGAATAAACATGTAGATGTATTTATCTATTCCACCCGATTTATCCAAAACAAAAGGCTTAAAAAAAAAAAAGAAATTAATACCACAAAAATTTCCGAGACCGGGAATCGAACCCAGGTCTCCCACATTCGAGGCAATGTGTTAGACCACTAAGCCAACCGAGCATCAATACATTTCATCACTATCGCACAGTATTAAAACAAATACAACGAGATAGTTTCGATGTGTAAAATATTCTTCAGTAATAAATAAGTTAAAATACACAAATAACTATTGCCATTCCGAAAACTATAATATGCTTATGATTTGTTCTTTGTTCGACTGCCCCTAGTGGTCTGGAGCACTTCCGTTGTAGCTTTCCCTATTTGCAGCTCGTTCTGTATTTGCAGGTCGTCCCCTTTTGGGAGCGCGACTTATCTTTTGCAGTGCGCCTCATCTGTTGGAGCGCTGTTTTCATTTTGTTGCGTGTTTCAACTTTTGGAACGCTGCTGTTTTCATTTTGATGCGTGTTTCAACTTTTGGAACGCTGCTGTTTTCATTTTGATGCGTGTTTCAACTTTTGGAACGCTGTTGTTTTCATTTTGATGCGTGTTTCAACTTTTGTAACGCTGTTGTTTTCATTTTGATGCGTGTTTCAACTTTTGTAACGCTGTTGTTTTCATTTTGATGCGTGTTTCAACTTTTGGAGCGCCGTTTTCTTTTTGCAGCGCATTTGCACCCCTCGGCCACCGTACTAAATGGTTTTCAGAATCTTTTTCATTCATTCATTCAACCTTTATTTATACAGGCTAGCCTCGTTGAGTCACGGGGACTCATTTACAAGAGGGACCTGTCTCACTCACACCAAACAACCATCCACTCTCACACTCACACCTAGGGTCAATTTAGAGTCACCAATCAGCCTAACAAGCATGTTTTTTGGTCTGTGGGAGGAAACCGGAGTACCCGGAGGAAACCCACGCATGCACGGGGAGAACATGCAAACTCCACCCAGAAAGGCCCCGGACCGGGATTTGAACCGGCAACCTTCTCGCTGAGAGGCAGCAGCTCTACCAGTTGTGCCACCGTGCTGCCCAAATCTGTATGAATCCTGGCAAAAACCAATGCAGATTTGTTCCTGTCTTTGATTTTATACGTCTACCTTATAATGTTTTGCTAGTTTTTTGATACTTTGTTAAAAAAAAAAAAAAAAAAAAGTATTTCTCTCTTTTGTTTTTTTTCTCTTTTGTTTTCTATTGTTTATTGTTTAAGGAAATTCTACCATTGCTGTTCATCGTTCTTTAGTTTTAGCAGGTCGCTTTCGTAAATGAGCCATGAGGCTCAATAAGATTTACCTGACTAAATAAAGGTTGAATGAATGAATATTATTTCCATGAACGCCCATACAAATCACCCTGCAGTTGTTGAATGCTGCCTATCATGGTGCGCTAAGATTCATAACTGGCTGTAACTACCGTACCCACCACTGCACCCTGTATTCACTGGTTAACTGGACATCATTAACTTCACACAGACTCTTCCACTGGTTCATCTTTAAATCACTTCTGGGTCTGCTGCCTTCATACATCTCCTCCTACATGTCTCTGCGTGAGTGCAACTCCAGCGTGCGCTCTCAGGACATGATTACCTGCAGTGTTCCCTCAGTGAGGACTGAACTAGGCAAAAGGGCCTTCTCCTACGCCGCTCCTGTTTCCTGGAATATCTTGCAAAAAGATCTGAAGCTGTCAACCTTGACCTCTCTTAAGTGGTTTCTACCATTAAGTTCATGGGAAAAACCAATGCAGACATGTTCCTGTTTTTAGTTTTCGACACCACCTTACAATCTAGCTCAGGGGTCTGCAACCTTTATGATCAAAAGAGCAATTTCTGCCCCTTCATTCACTAAATTAAACGCGTCCAGAGCCGCAAAACTTGATACAATTGTCATTATCAACTGGTGGCCCATGGGCCACTTTAAGTTTGTTAAAGTGGGCTTTTCTGGCCAGTAAACGTGAAATTATAAAACTAAAAACATCCAATGATTGTTAACATTTATTGATATTTTTACATTTGAGACAAAATAATAGCTTGGATTCCATCCATCCATCCATCTGTCCATCCATCCATCCCTAGGTGTGAGTGAGAGAGTGAATGGTTGTTTGTCTCGTTTGTCTCTATATGTGGCCCTGTGATGGACTTGCGACCCATCCAGGGTGTACCCCGCCCCTCGCACTGTGATTGCTGGATATGGGCACCGGCGACCCCCGTGACCCAAAATGGAAGAAACGGATAAAGATAATAATAAAATAATAATGTCTGGATGGCTGGATGGATAATAGATTGGATTCCATCCATCCATCCATCCATCCATCCATTATCATTACTCGCTTCTTCTTTTTTGGGTTGAAGAGGATCACTGGTGCAAGACTGGATTCTTGTAAAATATACATATTTGTATAATTTTTTTGGACTTTTTTTTTCAACTAAAACAATGAACTGTGAAGGCGTATGTGATTAATTTTTTTATTGTGGAGAAATTGAGTATTCTACTTTGAAGAAATAACACATAAAGTTAAAGGGAGTATAATTTACGCTGCATTTTAGTACTATCCACATATTTGCAAAAGAAATGACAGGAAAACTACTAAAACTCATCATTTTTTGTTGTGGGTAGAACAGCCGATAAAATTCAGTTTTATGGTAGTTTTGGCTTGAAAGAGCCGCTGCGGAGGGACCAAAGAGCCGCATGTGGCTCCAGAGCCACAGGTTGCAGACCCCTGATCTAGCTGATATTTTTTAGGTACATTTTTTAAAATTAAAACACCATTTTATTTTCACTTGTTATTCTCAATTTGTATGCATCTTTTATGATTGTCTATTGTTGTCTTTGTTCTCCACTGTTGTCATCACTCTTTGTTAAAATCAAGTCTCTCTTGTAAATTGAGTCCCCGAGGCTCAATGGGATTAACCTGTTTAAATAAAGGTTGAATGAATGAAAGAATGAATGAAGGCGTTCTTGTTCCATAAAAATGATGAATAGTCAGTTTTGGTTTTGCTAAAATAAATATTTTACATTATGACCATGATCAATGAGAGGAATCAGTCAAGTTTGATAAGCATTAAAGGGGACCACACATTCAAAATTCACTTTTTAATGTTTTTTTACTCAACTTTGGGTATTTACTTCATAAAAAAACAGTCCAAAGGCCAAAAAAATGCACCCAGTGGTTTATTTACTCTAAGTAGATTTATTTTACTGTGATAAAAACGGCTCGTTTTTGAAATAAACTGGAAGTCAATCGCGCTTGTGACGTCACAGGCGCGAGGACAACCCACCCCAACATGAGTCCAGCCCCTCACCTAGCAACCCCTGGTTAGGCTCAACCCATTTCTGTATTAAACACATGACTGTTGTTTTTCATGATTTCATCTCATCTTTTGTTTATATGTTATTAATTTCATGTGTACAGCACTTTGTTGCAGCTGTGGTTTTTTAAATGGCTTTATAAATAAAGTATAATTGTTATTTTTATGTTTTAGTTCAATTTTTAGTGTATTTGCGATCGCTCCAAACGCGCAGCCGGCAAAAATTAAACGAGCAGACCCCCGACGTAGGGACCGGCGTCAACGAGCCCCTCTTCTGGCGCGATGGAGCGGAGCTTCAACTGTGCAGCCTCGCAGCAGCCTGGCAGAAGCCTCGCAACAGCGAGGACCTTCTCTTTACCGATTAATTTACGGGAGACACTTGGTGAACTTTGTGTGTCTTGACTGGAACAGCGATAACTCTCAAAGTCTCCGCGTGCAACGAGCGGAGCTGGCGAAAACCGGAAGAGGAACAAGCTAACATTAGCTTCGGATTCGGGTGGTCTCATGCTAAAAGGAGCAGCAAACTGCGGCGCGCTCAGACGGGTTTCGGTAAGTTATCTTAAGCTAACACTAACAGTAAGTCAAATGAGTAATAAAAAACGAGCTAATTTTAAAACAACAACACATTACAGATACTGGCTGTGCAGAGGGCGTAAACAGATCGTTGAAGGGCGTGGACTTCAGAACTTCTATCAGAAACCGGTCGTTCAAAACGAAAGTTAAAACTGGCAGAATTAAAAAGGGTATAATTAATTATCTAAGAATTATTTTGTGTATTAAAATGAATTAATATTGTCAAGATAGCACACAGACATAACATAAAATTTTTAAATACTTACATGTGGTCCCCTTTAATCTTTGATTAAAGCAGATAATCTGAGTACAAACAGGGTTAAAATCTACATATTTTAAAGGACCCTGCTGCTATAAAATGCCCCCCTATGCAGTGGGTTATGTGGAAGGGGTGGTGTGTGTGTCTCAAACAGGTAACAGGAAGGAGGAAGGTAGAGGAACAGGAAGAGCATGGTGCACCTGGAAATCATGTCAAATGCTCAGATAAAGCAAATTGTGAAGGAAGCTTTGTTGGCAGTTCAGTTCTTCCTTCACGTGTCAGAACAAGACCACAATGAGAACATCTGGACAAATGTTTTGGATAGGTATAAACAGACATTATGGACAGATTTAGACAGATGTTGTTGACAGTTGTAGACAAGTTATGGACAGTATTAAACAGACATTATGGACGTGTAAGATGGACGTTATGGATAGTTTTAGACTAGTTATGGACAGTTTAGACAGAAGTTATGGACAATTTTAGACTAGATTTATTGACAGTTTTAGATTGAACTTTTGGACAATTTCAGACAGATGTTATGTATAGTTTTAGATAGACATCATGAACAGTTTTAGATTGAAGTTTTTGACTATTTTACACAGATGTTAGACCAATGTTAATGACAGATGTAGACATGAGTTTTGGACAGTTTTAGATCGAACCTTTGGACAGTTTCAGACAAATGTTATGGACAGTTTTAGTTTCACTTTTTACAAGAAGTTAGATCCGGTGATACCAAGCACCGGTGATTATTAACCCGGGCACCATCTGAAACCGAGCTAGAGAAAAAAAAACTAGCTAACAGCTAAAAATAGACAATGCAAATAATTTAAGCAACACTAGCTCAAAGCTAATAATAAGAAAACAATAGGTAAAAGCTAAAAGTAGAAAAAACTAGAAAAGATATAATAGTACTGTAGCTATGATAAATGGAGCTTACTTATATAGCGCTTTCCAGCCCCTATGAGGGGCCAAGGCGCTTCACAGTACCAGCCATCCACCCATTCATACACCGGTAGCGGTAGACTGCTATGCAAGGCGCTGCCTGTCCTACCGGGAGCAACTTGGAGTTAAGTGTCTTGCCCAGGGACACAACGAGGTATGCCATGACCGGGGATTGAACCCGAGACCTTCTGGTCCTGAGCCGGCTGCCCTGCCTCTACACCATCTCGGCCCCAGATGGCTATGAGCTAGCTAAAGCCTAAAACTACCCAAACATCAGCTAGAAGTTGTAAAAAATTAGTTAAAACAAAAGCAGAAAAAAGTTATCTAAAAAAATTGCTAACACTATTTAAAAGCTTCATTGCCCACATGTAATGACAGTGTGACCTGGAGGGGTGTGACTGTAACAGCCTCTCTGATCTGAACTCAAGCAGTGTTCTGTTGTTGGACGTCTGTGCTAGTCATAGTTTGTCCATCATGAACACCATGTTTGAACATAAGGGAGCCCATAAGTGCACTTGCACCAGGATGCCCTAGGTCGTGGATGGGTGATTGATTTTGTACAAAGTAGTTGTGTCATCTGATTTGCGGCCGACACTCAGGTGAAGAGAGGAGCTGAACTATCAACTGATCACCACATGATAGTGAGTTGGATCAGATGGCGGGGGAAGATGACCAGACCCGGTAAACCCAAACGTGTATTGAGGGTTTGCTGGGAATGCCTGGCAGCAGAAGAACTCGTCAGCAAGATCTTCAACTCACACCTCTGGGAGAGCTTTAACCACATCCCAGCGGAGGTGGGGGACATCGAGTCTCAGTGAGCCATGTTCTACACCTCAATTGTTGAAGTGGCTGCCTTGAGCTGTGGCCACAAGGTTGTCGGTGGGTGCTTCTTGCAGTGGCCATCCTCAAACTGTGGCGGACACCTCGTATTAGGGAGGCTGTCGAGCTGAATAAGGAGTTCTATAAGTCCTTGTTGTCTGGTGGGACTCAGGAGGCAGCTGAGGAGTACTGGGGGGCCAAGCGGTCCGCAGCCTTGGCTGTTGCTGAGGCAAAAGCTCGGATGTGGGAGGAGTTCGGTGAGACCCTGGATAAAGACTCCTGGTCAGCCCTGAGGAGATTCTGGAAAACCGTCAGGTGGCTGAGGAGAGGAAAGCAGCACTTTACCAACACTGTGTTCAGTAAAGGTGGTTGCTCAGTGATGTCATCGGGAAGTGGAAGGAATACTTCCCAGACCTTCTCAACCCCATACCTTCCATGGAGGAAGCTGTGTCGGGGGACCTTTGGGTTGGTCTGTCCATAACTGTGGCTGAGGTCACCGAGGTAGTTAAAAAGCTCTGCAGTGGCAAGGCTCCAGCGGCTGGATGAGATTCACCCCGATTTCCTTAAGGCTCTGGATGTTGTGGGGCGGTCTTTGCTGACATGCCTTTGCAACATCGCGTGGACATCGGGGGCAGTGCCACTGGATTAATAGACTGGGGTGGTGGTTCCCCTCTTCAAAAAGGGGGACCGGAGGGTGTGCTCCAATTAGAGGGGCATCGCTCTCTTTAGCTTCCCTGGTTAGATCTATTCAGGGGTACTGGAGAAGCGAGTCCGATCGTTGGCCGAACCTCAGATCCAGGAGGAACAATGCAGGTTCTGTCCTGGCTGTGGAACACTGGACCAGCTCTTTACCCTTACTAGGATCCTTGAGGGGTCATGGGAGTTTGCCCATCCAGTTTATATGTGTTTTGTGGACTAGAAGAAGGCATTCGACAATGTTCCTCA
>JBBPBX010091569.1:0-13910 GCA_038048925.1 Garcialebias charrua
TCATTTATGAAAGCGACCTGCTACAAACTAAAGAATGATGAACAGCAATGGTAGAATTTCCTTAAACAACAAACAGAAAGAAAAAAAAAACGTAGGGGAGAAATAGAAAGTGAAATGCAAAGTATCAAAACTAGCAAAACACCACAAGGTAGATGTACAAAATCAAAAACAGGAACATATCTGCAATGTTCCTGAATTAAATTATATTTTCATTTAAAATCCATTGAAAGTTTTATCTTTAAGGTGTTTTTAAATTAATCGGAATAAAACATTTTAAGAAAGTTCTGATGGTCACTCATGTAATTAACCTCAAGTTTCTCTAGTAAGAGGCACAACAAATTAAAAATAACTTTAACTTCCCTTTTTGAAGAAGAATTCAGTTATATGGCGTATTGGTCAGTTTACTGACTTACCTATATTTTAGATGAAAAGTTTGAGCAGATTTTATCTACATACATCCATCATCAATATTCGCGAGTTCACCCTTTTTCCGGTATTACCGTATTCGTTGGCGTATAAGTCGCACCGGAGTATAAGTCGCACCAACCTAATTATGCCCAATTAAATGGAAAAATCAACGTATAAGTCGCATCGGCCTATAAGTCGCACCGGCCTATAGGTCGCACCTCACGTGAACTGGTGTTTTGCCCAAAATGGACTGGCTGCCAAATTGTTTGGAAGGACTTTTGACAAGATTATCACATAAAAACTACAGTATTTTGTTTGATGTGTCTTAGTTGAACTTTTCATTAATAAATGAACATTATTTTGGACTGGCTGCCAAATTGTTTGGAAGGACTTTTGACAAGATTATCACATAAAAACTACAGTATTTTGTTTGATGTGTCTTAGTTGAACTTTTCATTAATAAATGAACATTATTTTGGACTGGCTGCCAAATTGTTTGGAAGGACTTTTGACAAGATTATCACATAAAAACTACAGTATTTTGTTTGATGTGTCTTAGTTGAACTTTTCATTAATAAATGAACATAATTTTTGTATATTTTGTGTCTTTCATCATTTATCTTTAAAGATAAACACATAAAAATATATTTTTATTAGCTGACATTACAGTAAAAAACGTGTCTCAGTTTAAAATGATGACAGAAACAGATACTGTATTTATTTTATGGTTTTTATTTATTTATTCAAAACCATTGAAGTCTTCATCTTCTGTGTCACTGCACCATTTTTGGACCAGGCAGATGTCAACAGTGTAGGTACTGTAAAGGGTTTCTTAGCGCCCATAGCGGCCGAAACTGGTACTGCACCATTTTTGGAGTTTTTGACCAAAGTCAAATTATGACCAAAATATTGGAAAAATCGACGTATAAGTCGCACCGGCCTATAAGTCGCAGGGCTTAGAAATGTAGGCAAAAAGGTGCGACTTATACGCCGGAGAATACGGTAAATTGCTTTGACTGTGACTATACAAAATGTATTTCCACGAGAGACTTCAACTTATGTTGGTCCACCAGAAAATAGACCTTTTATTGAAACAATCATAAAAGTACATTAAACATTTGTATCGATATTAGCTCTGATTTACCAACTACTTTGACAAGAATTCAAATTAAAAACAAACAGCCAGTTAGGGTCTAACTTACTGTTGGTACATTTACTTAACAGATTAATGGCTTAAGAAAAATAAGAAATAAGAGGAAGGATTAGAGTGAAAGCTAAGTTTAAAGGAAGTTAATTATTTTGAAATGACAGGGTGACACTTTTTCCCACACGAGTTAACAGCTGGGCTCCCGCACGCCAGCCCATATCCACGACTCGTTACCTGTTGATGTTTCGTCTCTGTAGATAAGAGTTGAGAAGTATCTGGACACATGGACCTTACCAAGCTCCGCCCAGAAACGCCCCCTAAGCTCCAAGATGGCTGCCCGTCTCCCAAGCGCAGCTTTGTTGTCAATAGAAAACATGGCGTCGACTGACTGCAGGGTATTTTTGAGTCGAATAGTGTATCATTTCTGCCAGATTCCAACAAAATATCAGCCATGACAATGGACAGGGGAACCAACAAGTTCATGTTATTTTTTTTTGTGGACGTTATCAAGTTGTTTGATCCACGCGATGCCTCCAAACAGCGTGCGCGTCACCGCAAATGCTACCGTCTGATGGGGAAAACAGCAGCTCCTCACACGCTCAGGCTCAGCATTATTACAGCTGTGGACAGGATCACTGATGCCTATTGTCCTGCAAGGCTGGGTAAGTCAGGCATTCATGGTTTTGAGGGTTACTTTTGAAATCAGCGATTTCTATTGTTGGCAAAAGTTTGTGTGCCTTGGTCGCAAAGCTAATGCTAACTGTAATCTCCATTCATTCCTTAAGTGGTTGGTTAGCCGTTGCTGCTTTAGCTGCTAAACACGCCGACAGCGACTTTTGTGAGGGCAAACGAGCTCAGCCGTCTGGTGTGTTAGTTAAAATCCAGCCTTCGTGTCACGATTTTGTGCAGTTTTAGGTGAAATCGACAGTAGAGCTCGTTGTGTTAGCTAGCTCATGTGGGGTTAGCGGAGCTGTTTCTTCCCAACTTCCAGGACGTTCAGTGAACTGTGGCTTTCTCTCATCGTGACCGCGTGTTGTTAACTAGCAGGTTTCAAAAGCAGGTCAACCCTTCTCTGCTGGTGAAAGAAATAATTGTTCAGTTTTGTGGTCGTGCACAAGCTTTGATCCAAGCAAGGCATTCAGTTTCACATATAGGGAAACGGTGAATTTTACTTCCACAAATACGGTCAGGGTACCTGACATCTCCTGTACAGATACCCCACTGACGGTGGAGGACAATTTTTCCAGCCCTGACGCAGAAAAAATCTGCACGTATGCTAGCTAGCAATGTAAGTAGCATGTGGTGCCGGTCTCACAAACGCTACCGTAGCGTTTGTTTTGTGAGACCGGCACGCACGTGGAAGCTGCGCTGTGACGTGTTATGGGTATTAGCCAATGAAACGCGGCCCTGTGGGCGGAGCTTGGTAAGGTCCATTCAATGGATTGTTTTGTCCACCAGCCGTCCAGTTGAAACTTCAGCGTGTGTGTGCTGATTGTTGTGAAATAAACATATTTTTGTCTTCGTGTTTTCTCATCCTGAATGGGTTTTAAAAGGATGCAGCTTGTGTCTGTCCTGCAGGCTTAGGGACTGCTCTATTTTTGGATCTAAGGGTGTGTGGATTTATAGTTTTGTGTGAGCTGCTTTGGGGAAGGGCAACGTCTTTAAACAGAACTTCTATTATTAAGGTGAGAGCAAGCAAATGCCCAAATAAGAGCATAAAGCAGAACTTCTATTATTAAAGTGAGAGCAGGCAAATGCCCAAATAAGAGCATAAAGCAGAACTTCTATTATTAAATTGAGGGAAGACAACGCCCAGAGAAGGGTATAAAAATATGATTTTTCCTCCTCCAAGTCAGTCAAGGCAGCCAGCCCAACGAGAAGAACAGCTGTATTCAGACTAAATCAGGTTGTATGGGGTCTCTCTTGAAATGCCATTTCAATGTGTTTTCTCTCTTTTTCTCTCTCTCCTTCTTCTGTCTCCCTATCTCTCTCACTCACTCTCTGTCCACTTATTTTAATCCAATATAATGACTTTTGAAATAGAACAAATGTATTCTGTGACTTTTAACTTATGATTAATTAAACTGGTTTGGAACTTTAAGTGAGCGTCTGTCGTGTGTAAGTATATCTCTCCTTTCTGTTCCAAAGTGAACCAAAAAACGAATTCTGGGGCGGATAAGATCAATACGTCAACAATTGGAGGTTCCTACCGAGATGGTTGCACGCGCGGACAGGAAAGGATGAGCCGGAGTCCAGAGCACTGATCAGTGACCGGTCACTTCTACAAAAAAAGGTAAGCAGATTCCTGTTTAAACGAAATCTGTGATTGGAAATTTTATAGGCAAATTTTACTCAGTGTTTGGACTCCAGGGTTAATACGTGTAAAAAGAAAAAGAACGTTACAATTAAAAGTAGAATTGTAAGTTTCCAGCCAAGACTCCAGATCCCAGAGTAAAAACACGCAGTGGTTGCGCACCCAGTTGGATCGACGGATCAATCTGGTTGAGGGGGAGTGGGGTTCTAGAATAAATATTCGCCGTCGCTCCTGAAACCCTAGACCGAGTTCACTGTTAATCTCGTTAGGTTTTGTGGCTAACTATAAAAACAGTGTCAATTAAATCCACTTATAATTTGACTTTTGATTAAGTGGAGGCGGGATCTGGTGAGGTGATGTATTTGTATATTACCATGCGTAAATACGTTATAATACATTAGGAATGGAGGTATTGAAAATTAAACCCACAAACAAATAAAATAAATAAAGTGTGGGACTGAGTGAAAAAAAAGAAAAAATTGAGGAAAACGCGCTGACTTTCGCTGATAAAATAATCTGATAAGAGTTCCTGGACCAGTTAAAAATAGAATAAAATTAGTCGCAGAATACTAAATCCTTTTTTATGTTCTAAAAAAATGGTTTCCTGCCATGTGAGGAGTCAATGCCTGCCTCACCTGCGTGACTTGTCTCTGCTCTCCAAACTGCGTGTGGCTTTCTCTCTCTGCAGCGCTGTGCTGCTCTGGACCAGTGGCGGAGTTAGACTTTTATTGCTGGGGGGGCCGAGAGGGGGCCAAAGCTATAAGTGGTCCACTTACTACGGCACAGTGGGAAAAATGGTTTTATCCCAATTTTTTTGGGGGGGGGATTTGTAGACGCTATGAAATTTTGAAACAACATATTTTTCCCTTAAAATGATACAGGCTCTCAGTTTAAATTTTTGATCTGTGATCTAAATATTTTTAAGTTTAGAAACCAAGTGGTTTTCTAAACAGCTTTAGTGTTTGACTTTGTCCACACTCATAAAATACACAATGAAGTACCCAAAAAAAAAAATATATATATATATACCGGTAAACTTAAATGGTACATATCGCCCCTTGCTGCTTTGAGCATGTAACAGTCACAAGACCACATTGAAATAAGAAATATAAAATGATAAAAATACATTTCTGTGTTTATTTCATTTCTATCCAAGACACTATGATAAGAATGACTATATATTTAATATAGGCGGATACAGAGTACAGTATCTCTGTTTACAATTCTGGTTGGTGGTGTGCCTCGTGATTTTTTCAATGAAAACACTGTGCCTTGGCTCCAAAAAGGTTGAAAAACACTGGTCTAATGAAAATAAACAGTTTAAGTTAATTAGAATGATTTAAAAAAAATAGCTAAACAAGAGCATGGTTTTGCTAAATTAGGCTGAAAAGTTGGATTAAAAATGTAGAATTAGCTGAAAAAGCTGAAACAGGCTATATACAGAAATTATTAAGTAAAATACCTTGATATCATAATATTTTTTGCCTCAATAAAACCACGGTCCTACTTGTTATTTATTTAATTGTTCCCATACATATCTTTAAAAAATAGGAATTAAAACTGCATATTTCTTGGTGCATTTGTGTGTACAACTGGACCAGTGCTCTGTTTTTATTTATTTATTTTTTTATAGACGTTTTAATAAGATATAACACCCTGCGGACTGTTGCTCGCTGAGTCTCTCAGCTTCTGCGCAAGAGGAGCAAGAGCCGCGCGGCTTCTCTCGTCTTCTCCCTGGCTCCCCGTTCTGCGGTTACCTTTGGAGTTCTGTTCGTTGACTCAGGGCTCGGTTCTGTCCAGAGAGCACGGGGCACGTGCGCTCAGAGCTCTGCTGTGCGGCTACCTTCTGAACTCCTGACCCACGGGGAGAGAAAAAGAGAGGGGCAGATCTTCCCGGAGCTTTTGCTAAAAATCTGCTATAAATCATGAAATCATGAAATAACACATTTAGTGTTATTTCTCTACAATATAAATAAACGCTCCTGTATTATTTTTAAATAAACAAATAAATAATGGCGATGCAATTTGAAAACATGGTGAGTCATGGACTTTAAAGAATTCAAAAATGGAAGGAGGAAAATAATGATTACTGTATTTTTTTTTAGCCTGTATGACATATTTATGGATTGATTTTTCTTCTTAAACTTGTCACAAGCTATCTGAAGATTAAATATGAAACAAACATTGAGGCGCTGAAGTTAGAACAGTTTTATTTAGATACAGCAGTTAATAGAGTAATAAACGAATTCTCCACCTCCTCAGGAGTTGGTGCTGGGTTCCTGAAACACAAAAATAAGCATTACATTAAAACGGTTTACACTTCTCCATTTTAACAGGACGAGATCATTTTCTACAGCGTGAATGTGGGTGAAATGAAAAAATAGAACTTCAGCTCAGCGCTGAACGAGGGTCTGGTTTTAACCAGGCTAGAAGGCCTCAGGATTGGTAACAGTTTTTTGAATAAACAAATAAAATATTTGCGGATAGTTCGAGATAAATTAATTAGGGCCGAATGAACCGTCACAATTGGAAGGATTGATCAAAAAGGATTATGACATTCTAGCTCAATAATTTTAGGTTATAACACTAGACAAACGGGAAAGTTGGAAAATTGCAGTGAACCTCCCGTTAGCATAGCATAGGCTGCCTACAGCGGACATTTTATAACTTTGTAACGGTAGACAGCTCACATCGGATTCGCTAACAAAGCGTACAGTGGCGCGTCGTGTAGATAAACAATATCGACTTTAAATAATCCAAATTTAGTTTTGTAGACGAATTTAGCAGCTAACAGCAAAGCTAACGAGCCTCTAGGTCCGACTGGTTCATGAGATGTAGTCTTATAATTTGTGTATAGGACGTGAGGAGGTAGAACCGAACGTATCACACTTACATTCTCCAATATAAGAAGCAGAGAAAGTGGATTACCAATCTGGAAGACGTATTTTTGTGAATAGCTCCAGTGAATGTACACGTCTTGTGAGCGTCGACCCGAAGAGCAGGGTTGCCAGATCGCTAGACCAAAGAAGCGATCAGCTCCTTCAAAACAAGCACAAATAAGCGACTCAATGTCCGCGAGAAGAAAGAAAAAAACCCGCCACAAGCGGATGATCACATTTGAAAGCGACTCCAGGGAAAAACAAGCCTAATGCCGCTTGAAATAAGCGGATTCGGCAACTATGGGGACGCAAAAGACAGTCGTTTCCTGTACAGCCTGAGCAGGGTTGCCAGGTGAGAAATGTAGGATTATCGTACACCCATCATAAACAAAATAAGTCACTCTATTGTTGAATACTGTAGCGTCTAACAGGCACTCACAGCTTTGTGGCGTCAGTACTGGGGGGAACCATAGACATTAATACGCATTATTGTCTGGGGGCAACTAAAGAGCTCTACAGAAAGTTTTGAGCCTGAGTATAATGGAGACCCCTGATGGACGAAAAAAGGTACTGCAGACAGGAGCATAATAATTTCTAGAAAAACAAAAAACAGGTCGGAGTTACTTTTATTTTTTAATTTAGTCATCCAGTTGGGTTATTCATTCTGAAACATTTAATAAAAGTAAAGGGATGCAGGTACAGAGTTTAATAACTGTTTGGAGTCAGATGAATAAAAGAAGAGGACAGATTGGGGTTTGAAGAAAAATAAATAGTAATAATAATAGTAATGAATCCAATTTATAACGCACTTTTCGTTAATGGAAATCTCAAAGTGCTAAGGAGGGAGTAGCCCTCACAGACAGGTCTTAAATGAATACATATTTATAGATGTGGAAAATGGATTTAAAATTCATTCATTTCTAAATTTTGATGCACTTTTAACATGCAGGAAAGGGTTTTAACAGAACTGTTTTTTTGTATGTCCAGAAGCCCAGATTTAGCTTTTTTAGATTTCTCTACATGGATTATGGAGCATGCATCAGGGTATTTAACAAAACAGTTTGTTGAATAAATGTTTTAAAACGTGCAATCACTGATCAGTTTTTTAATATGTAATGCACTTAAATGTTAAACTGAGTAAAAGTGTAAAAGGACAATTAATTTAATGTTGATACTTTTATAATTTATTTATTCTTTGCACTAATACAAAGAAAAAAAATGGACTTTTGGAATGAGTATTCTGGTCTGACCCCCTTGAGATCAGATTAAGCTGTATGCGGCCCCCAGATCAAAATGAGTTTGACACCCCTGGACTAATAGTTATATACCTGGAACAACAGGCCAAAATGAAAGAGCCCATATTTTTACTTTGAATAAATGAGCCACTGAGCTTAATAATTTCAAATTGACAATTTAGGAGGGCATGAAAATACACACGATACATAAATAAATCCAACAAGAAGGCAGATCTTAGAAGGCTCAAGGAATTTGCTAATTATCATAGACTGTATACTAGCAAGGGGGTCTTAGAAGACCGTAAATTATATTTTCTAAAATAAAAGTAGGCTACAGTATTTTTTGATTTCAGGGTTAAATTGATTATTTCACTTTTAGGTAAACTAATGTTTTGGATCTGTTGTGCAGATCAGATTAAAAGATGCCTCCGTCGAAGGTTCCATAATAAAGATTGTTAACAGAAAATTAATTTGATCCTGGTCTGTTAATGATTTTTTAATTTTTTAATTTTTTAATTTTTTAAATAGCCTCATTGAACAATGTTGATGGAACAAGAGTGAGTCTTATGAATCCCACCTCATCTATACAGAACACATAATGGTAAATATGCATTAAGATAGGCCTCTGTCAAAACACATGCAGCATCTGACTTTTGAATCTCAGCTACTGTGGTTATTGATCAGATCGGATCAGATTTAATATGAAGGTGTGTCCAGAAACTGACTCACTGTGACTTCACTGGGAAGAACAAACTCATATGCAACCTTGCTCAAGAACTTTGAGGGGCATACGCAAGGAACGACTGAAAACAACAAAGGCACCGAAAGAACAAAAGACTGTCCACAAAAACTTTCAGCCGAGCAGAGGCAAAGACTTTCTCAAAGAACTGTCAAAACATGGTCATCAGACACAAATGGCCAGGATATACGGTCCGGATTTGGGGGGTCCGGACGAGAATCAGAACCCAGTGAACGTCTCACTGGGGGCTGGAACAAGAGAAAGCTGAACACGTTCTCCAAACAGACAAGAGAACAAATGGTCCTGAAGTCACTCACACCAGCAAAGGCCGCACCCCATATTGATCTGTGAGGATCTGTCGTTGATCTTAGTAGCCGGGATCAAAACTACAGTTGCTATGATAAATTTTTAATGAAACACATAGGCACATTTGGGCCTGCTAGCGCAGGCTTCATGATTTTTAGTTATACTGTGCTCAGGTGGATCTGACGACTTGCTTCTTCTGGTTCCTGTAACTCTGTGGTGAAGCTGAAGGGGAGCAAGGGAAATGATCCTAGCTCCTGACCCCAAAACGAGTTAACTTTTATATTTTTGTTTTTGCAGTTGTCCTTGGCGGAGTGCATGTTGGGATTCTGATGTGTCACAAGGGGTACATTTTGGTAAATGATTATAATTTTAAAGAAAATGAGATGATATCGTAGATTACTGTTAGCTATATGGTTGTGAAAACCAAATTACTGGTGGCAATAGGCTGAGGTTTAGGAAACATCTGACACTAGAGCTAAGGTTAAAGGATGGTAAATTAAATTTAGACACAATTTCCAATTTATTAACCAAATAACTTTGGCATAATTGAAACAAGGTAAAGTTTTGTTTCAAAAGGGGGTTAAGGGGCTGACAGATGTTTCTAAAAATAGAAAGGTTGAAATTGGTCCCTAGAAATAACTAATTAGAAATAACTAGATTGTAAATGTTTCCTAGAAACAACTAGGCCGGAAAATGTTCCTAGAAATAACTAATTAAGGATAACCGATAAATTTGCGTTATAAACAAAGTTCACTTGCGTTGATATTGAGGCGGCATCGGTCTTGAACGTTTTTTAATCATGTCATGGAGGAAGGAGTATTGATGCAAGCATATTTCAAATGAGCAATTAACAACACTGTTTTTTTTTTTTCCTCTGTGAAAGTGTGTGAAGCAGGAGGGGGACGCCCCTTGGAAATGTTTCCTGGCCTGCAGGCTCGAACCATTCAAACCTGAAGTGGACCTGATCAGAGGATGTTTAGAAATATGATGGTTCTGTAGATTTATAGCAATTGACTTGACTAGACGACATGTGACTTATTGACTCAGGAAAAAGGTGTATAGAACCACAGGTGTACAATGTGTTGTGAATTATGCTCTGCCGCCGCTTGCTATGTTATTTTTTAATTATGCTCTGCCGCCGCTTGTGATGTTATTGTTATGTGTGTAATTTCTGCTATAAGCTGAGTGAAAAGGTACAGTATTTTTTGTAAGTATGAACCGCCTTAAAACTACTCATAATTAACCCTAATGAAGATTAAGCCTCTTCCAAACCAACTAACATGCATGATTCATTCTTTGTACTACTGATTTATAATTGATTGGGTGTTGTTTGCTGTGGCACATTCTGTTTATGATAGGTGGTTCCTGGAAATGCTCCAGCTGAGGGAGTTTTCTCAACGGAGTCCCGGGGAGGCAAGACCAGACAGCCTTGGTCAGGAAGGACCCGTGTGGGGTCGCTGAACGCACACCACAGGCAGTGCGTGTCAATGCCAGGGGATCCACACGGTTCAGTGTGCTCCAGCCCGTGAACCAGGAAGGAGCTAAAGGATTGGGCTGGACAACAAGAGGAGCTCGCGTTCGAACTCTTGTGCCTTGGTAGACGAAAGTAGCCGAGTAAGTTGCGTGCGAGGCTCAGAAGGACTCTGTTCAATGGAGCCACTCGGTACTGGAACATGCACACATAGAACAGACACCTAAAACGATAAAAACACTACATATTAGAGTCTCACATTACACGAAGAAAACTCGGGAACATAGGAGGACATTCCCGAGCACCCAAGGGGAATGCCCCTGAGTACGTGTAAAAAGTATATTAATGTTTCTGTGATGATGATATAAATCTTGTGTTCTTTCTCTATTTTTGTGTGTTCAAGGGAGACAACTGCCTTGCTACTGGAGGAGGAACTTGGGAAACTTAAGGTTTAGAATTCTGCAATATCCTAAAGCACTTACTATTATTATCGTTAGGGATCCTGAAGTGATGCGACAATTGCTTTTGTTAAAAAACTATAACTTGGAGGATTTTGAAAAAACTGACTGAATATTGTGTATATATGCATTTAGCTGCGTTATTAGGTGTGTGATTTTATTTCTTTTGGGATGGACCTCAGCAGAATGAGGTCCAAAGGGGGATTGTTGTGAAATAAACATATTTTTGTCTTCGTGTTTTTTCATCCTGAATGGGTTTTAAAAGGATGCAGCTTGTGTCTGTCCTGCAGGCTTAGGGACTGCTCTATTTTTGGATCTAAGGGTGTGTGGATTTATAGTTTTGTGTGAGCTGCTTTGGGGAAGGGCAACGTCTTTAAACAGAACTTCTATTATTAAGGTGAGAGCAAGCAAATGCCCAAATAAGAGCATAAAGCAGAACTTCTATTATTAAAGTGAGAGCAGGCAAATGCCCAAATAAGAGCATAAAGCAGAACTTCTATTATTAAATTGAGGGAAGACAACGCCCAGAGAAGGGTATAAAAATATGATTTTTCCTCCTCCAAGTCAGTCAAGGCAGCCAGCCCAACGAGAAGAACAGCTGTATTCAGACTAAATCAGGTTGTATGGGGTCTCTCTTGAAATGCCATTTCAATGTGTTTTCTCTCTTTTTCTCTCTCTCCTTCTTCTGTCTCCCTATCTCTCTCACTCACTCTCTGTCCACTTATTTTAATCCAATATAATGACTTTTGAAATAGAACAAATGTATTCTGTGACTTTTAACTTATGATTAATTAAACTGGTTTGGAACTTTAAGTGAGCGTCTGTCGTGTGTAAGTATATCTCTCCTTTCTGTTCCAAAGTGAACCAAAAAACGAATTCTGGGGCGGATAAGAATAATACGTCAACAACACGTTTTCCTATTACATGATACAACAGCCAACAGCATGCCATACAACTATTACTACTATGGGGCCATCAAGTACTGCTGTTTTGTTTAGTTTTTTCAGTCAGAATGAATGGTCATATCAGTCAAAAAATGGTTTTTAAATATGGCAAAAAAATCCATAAATGTCACTTAGGCCTATAAGTTGCAAGGCATGTAAATTATGTAAAAAACTGCGACTTATATGAGGAAAAATATGGTAGTTATTATTTTTCTACCTCCCTTTTTGAATTGTGCATGTTTTCAGTGTTGAATTATTTTACTTAAACTGTTCTGTTTTCAAGTTTACAGTTTTTCATTTGCCATTAGAGATATGTTATCTGTGGGAACAATTAAACTTTTTGTCTTGGGTTAGATTTAAATAACAAGTAGGTCAGTGCTTTTATTGAGGCAAGAAGCAAATTGATGTATCCAGTACAGTAATTATTATAAAACTACATTTACTACCAACATTTAGGAAGAAAATGACAGTAATCTATCACTTTACAATTAGTTTTTCTGAACTGAAGTACAGGAGGTTGCCGCTACGGTTATAGCTCAGTGTCGTGATGGTATTAAAAAATATTGTGATGGTATTAAAAAGGTATTAAAAGGTATTAAATTTAACTTAAGAATTTCTGTATATACCCTGATATACTATAGATTTCCAAATACTGTACTGTAAATAAATGTTTAATCATTATTTGGTTAACAAGATCCATGTGTTTTGCAGGTGCCTCTTGTGCCAGACTATGATATAGAAGTCCCAAGGTGAAAGGTGAAGTCTCTACAGACTACCAGCTCAGCCTTGCTGGTTGGAGATCTTGCCGTGCTCATCTACGGGAGAGAGTTATTGACCAATTGAAGTTTGACTGGGAGGCAATCGGGGGCTCATAAAGACCTGAATGAAGTTGGCCCCCCCACCTTCTTGAAATCAAACAAAATTGGTGTCAAACGTTTGTGCTACGTTTGTGCTGGTTAGTGCAGCAAAATTTTTCGTTTGTGCCGCTATCATTTTAAAGTTATAAAGAAATGTTTCTAGAGGTCATCAAAGGTCAACCAGCCCCCCCACCTTCTTCAAATCAAACAAAATTGGTGTCAATCAACTCGGCTACATTTGTAATGGTTTGTGCAGCAAAAAATTTTGTTTGTGCTGCTTTGGCTTTGAAGATATTAATGAAAGTGTAAAGGTCAAAAGGTCAACCAGCCCTCCCACCTTCTTTAAATCATACAAAATTTGTGTCAATCAACTCAGCTACATTTGTGCTGGTTTGTGCAGCAAAATTTTCCGTTTGTGCCGCTATCATTTTAAAGTTATAAATAAATCTTTCTAGAGGTCATCAAAGGTCAACCAACTCCCACCTTCTTCAAATCAAACAAAATTGGTGTCAATCAACTCGGCTACGTTTGTGCTGGTTTGTGCAGCAAAAAAATTTGTTTGTGCTGCTTTGGTTTATGAGATATTAAAAATTATTTATAGGTCATCCAGAGGTCATATCCCCACAACTTGCTCCAAATCAAACCAAAGTGGTCTACTTTTTTAGTGCTCCGTTTGTGCTGGTTTGTGCAGAAAAAAATTTTCATTTGTGCTTCTTTGTTTTATGAGATATTAAAAATTATTTATAGGTCATCCAGAGGTCACAACCCCACAACTTGCTCCAAATCAAACCAAAGTGGTCTACCTTTTTAGTGCTCTGTTTGTGCAAGTTTGTGCTGCTTTGGCTGTAAAGATATTAATGAAAGTTTAAAGGTCAAAAGGTCAACCAGACCCCACACTTTTATAAAATCAAACAAAATTGGTGTCAAACGTTTGTGCTCCGTTTTTGCTGGTTTGTGCATCAAAAACATTCATTTGGGTTAGCCTTAACCATTGCTTTGAACATATTACTGAAACCTAAAGTAGAGAAGCTTCACTTATTCCATTATAACCAACTCATGATCACAATTGTATACAAATGACCTTTATTTGTCTTGATTATCTGGCTTTACAATTCAGCGCACAGAATATTCAACAACATTCTACAATAAAAG
>JBBPBX010091570.1:0-13910 GCA_038048925.1 Garcialebias charrua
AATAATTCTTTTTTTAACAAGCATTTCTCAACCCTTTTGTCATCCATGGTTGATCAACCATATTTCTCTTTGTGTAATTTGTTTGCACACAATTCTTTTCATACAGAGCTTCCAAGATATTCATAAACTCATCATATGCTCTGTTCACATCATCAACATACACTTCATTCCAGTCTTGTTTATCTAGATCCTCTTTTAATTTTTCCAAAACTTTTTTGACGTGTTTATGATCTTTTTCTTCGTTGTAACTGCTTTTGTGATGCTTTGATCATTTTTATAGATTGTGAAAACTGGTAAATGATCACTTAAGTCGGTCGTTAAGATACCACCTATCACATCCCCATTTGTTATATTTGTGAAAATATTATCAATTATTGTGGCACTATGAGTTGTAATTCTTGTTGGCTTTGATATCAATGGATACATATTTAAACTGTACATTGAGTTTATAAATGTGCTTATGTTATTTGAATCTGTTTTATTTCCCATATCAATGTTAAAGTCTCCACACAAAAAAACATTTTTATTAAAACTCTTCTCCATTAGCTCCAAGATTTTATCTGTGAATATTTCTATATTTGCTCCTGGTGATCTATATACACAACTTATTATTATGTTTTTATCATTTTTGTTTATTATTTCTATTGTTATCATTTCCATAATATTATCAACTATTATTGACATTTCACTATTTAATTTACATTTTATTTCATTATTGACAAATAGAGCGACTCCACCACCTCTTTTATTATTTCTGTTCATATGATATAATTCATACCCCTCGATGTGAATATTACTTGTGTTATCATCATTGAGCCATGTCTCTGACAGCGCTATTATCGTAAAAGTTCTATTTAACTGTTTTAAGTAATCTGTTATTTTGGATATGTTTGCATTTATACTTCTGCTATTAAAGTGAATAATAGAGAGAACTCCATTTGATATATTGATGTCATTAAACTGCTCTTCATTATAATATTCGCTATCTTTTATTACAGGAAAAAAATTGCATCAATCACATTTTCAACATTATATATTTTAGGTTCTGAGTCTTCGTATGTTGTCATGTTCTAATGTATTTGTTCATTTCACTGTATATTTTATCCATTTTGAGTGTGAGTTGTTTCATTGATTTGTAATTTTTCATCTCCTGAGTTCATCCAGATCCTTCAGCTCTTTTATCATTTTAGGCTGAGACCCTTCCTTTGTTTTGATAAAGATGTATCCATTTCTTGTCCATGTTGATGCTATTTTGTTCTGTTTTTTTAACAACCTTGCTTCATGTGCAATGTTTCCATATTTTTTGTTAGATGTTCATTTATGTAAACGTTTGATCCCTGCAGATTTTTTTTTTTTGCATAACATAGTTTTTTAACTTCCTGCTAATGAACTTGACGACTACTGACGGTTTGAATCTTGGTGATTTACTGGGCAGGGTGTAACAGAACGAAATGTCCCCATAGTCTATGTCAATGATCATGTCCTGTAAAAAAGTAACTACATGCTCCTCCAGAGTCTCTAGTTCTTCTTGAGGTACATTCTCAGTTGGGTCATTGTTAGTAGGAGCTCTTTTATATGTCCGACGCTTACTAACATCAAGTCCTGAGATCACCAATTGTCTTGCTTTGTGTATTGTTCTAAGTCATCTATTTTTCGTTCCAGTTCAGCAATTTTATTGTCTTTGCTAATTATCAGTTCTTTCAGTTGTCTTATTTCATTAACCAGACCGGCCTGGGAATCAATTTTTTCTGATAATTTTGCTGGTTGTTCACCCATAAAGTTGAGTGATTGTTTAAAGTCTTGCATTTCTGCTGAGTTGTTTCCCTCCGACTCTGGTGACTTTTGTCCTCTGTCTCGTCATAATTACAGAGTTTGTAATCTAGTGGTAGCAGGTCTCTGGTTGATGGTTTGTTTGCTGAACCACGTGGCCCTTCCACGAGGCTCACAGGCCTAACGATGGAGGTAGTGGCCCAGCACCCAGATCAGTAGTTATCAGATCAGAACTCAAGGTTGCAGCAGCCTGCAGCAATCAGATCTGTTATCCGAAGAGGTTTGCTAACTAGCCCGGCTTAGACGGCGGTCCTCCTCCGATGTTAGCCCAGTTAGCATAGCACGTAGCTCCAAATGCAGCTCTGATGCTAGCCCAGCTCCAGACGACGGACCTCCGGTTCGCGCACGGCGCTCGGCCCAGCTCGAAACTCCAGGCGGCGGTACTCCGGTTCGCGCACGGCGCTCGGCCCAGCTCGAAGCTCCAAGCGGCGATCCTCCGGTTCGCGCACGATGCCCGGCCCAGCTCGAAGTTCCAGGCGGCGGTCCTCCGGTCACAGCAGCTCGGATGTTAGCTCAGTTAGCACAGCATAGCATAGCACGTAGCTCTGATGCTAGCCCAGCTCGTGGCTCCCGACAGCGGTACACCGGTACTTGCATGGCGCACAGCTTCCTTCGGTCGCAACAACTCCGAGGTCTGCACACGATACCTGTTGACAGTTTTTCAGTCCGTGCGGCGTTCAGCCCTCTCTGGTCGCGGCGGCTTCGAGGTCGGCTAGCCAGCTAAGCCTGTGGCTTGAGACGCAAGCTCACAGATCTGCGCTCGGCCCTCTCCAATCAAAGATTCAAAATCGGTCAGCCAGCTCAGCTCGTGGCTTCTGGTGGCGACTCTTCAGATCGTCCGCGGCGTTCAGTTCGTGCCAGATATATATATTTCTTTGTTTTATGTTGCTTTCAGCTGGAGCTCAGCTCTCGCCCTGTTGCTCCAGTGATGACGTCACTCCTCCAATGGTACTCCTCCAGTAATGAACCGAAGGGCACCGTGTAAATGGAGTCTAAGGACTGTAGGTATTTTGATGCAGCACTCAATGTACAGCATGTCACCATAATCTAATATCGGCATGAATGTTGCAGCTACTAATGTTCTCCTGGCTTTGCATGAGAAGCAGGATTTGTTTCTGAAGTAGAAGCCTAGTTTCAGTTTGAGTTTAGTGGCAATTTTGGAGATGTGGGTTTTAAATGACAGTTCATTTTCAATGTTGAAACTTAGATATTTGTAGGTGGAGACCATTTCTATTTGTTTTCCCTCTTGGGTTTCAATTTGAGGTGGGTTCTCTGGTTGCTGCTTTCTGTTGGATAGAACCATGATCTTGCTTTTGTCGGCATTTAGGACCAGTCTAAGTTTTTGAAGATGTGACTGAATAAAAGCGTCCTGAAGAGAGGTGAAAGCTTGGCTGAGGGAGGATGAACAGCAATAGATGATGGTGTCATCTGCATAATAATGGTGGGAGGCATTTGACAGATCACTGCAAAGATCAATGATATATAGGGAGAAAAGAATGGGACCCAAGACAGAACCATATGGCACCCCTTTCACAACATCTAAGAAAGTAGAGGAGGATCCGGCTACATGAACAGACTGTGTTCTGTCAGTTAGGTAGTTGGTGAACCAGGAGACTGCAAGTTTTGATAGACCAGAGTGTTCCAAGATGTTTGTCAATAGTCTGTGATCAACTGTATCAAATGCCTTGGACAGGTCTATAAATAGGGCAACGCAGTATTGTTTGCAGTCCAGGGCATGAATGATGTCATTTAATACTTTGAGAACTGTAGTTACAGTGCTGTGTTGTTTTCTGAATCCTGACTGGAATTGTGCTAAAATATTGTTTGATTTTAGGAAATCAGTTAGCTGATCACAGACAAGTCTTTCAGTTTAGCAAGAATGCATAATTTAGAGATTGGTCTGTAGTTGTTGACATTTGTTGGTTCACCCCCTTTTAGCAGAGGGAGAACAAAAGCTGATTTCCCGATTTTGGGAATTGTATTTGTGTTGAGAGTGAGACTGAAAATAAATGAAAGTGGTTCAGCAATGAAGTCTGCAGCTAGTTTTAGGAAAAGTGGTTCTATGTTGTCAGGTCCTGCTGCTTTGCGTGTGTCATGAGTTTTTAGAGCATTTAGAACCTCTATGGGACATACTGATTCGAAGTCAAAGCGATTTGTGTCCAGCCCGCGTGGAGTTGGGGGTGAATTTGCATCAGTTTGGTCAACAGATCACATTTCAGGATGCGTAGATTCAAACAGAGAGCCAGAGGATATAAACATCAATGAAACAGGGTCTCATCACTTTGATTCCCAAACCAAATAAAGACCAGTTAAATATAGATACATGTAATTGGCGTGGTATCAGTGACGCAAATGGCCACTATGCAGGTCATGCAACGCATAGGGGCGTTGCACTAAAGGGGGCGCCAAAACGTCTCTAGAAATTTTTTTTCTAGCAGGCATGTTCTTTAACTGCATGAAATGACAATAACAGGGGAACAGCACTGATTAGCCCCCCCCTGCTTCCTCACCTCCCTCCTCTTATCTCTCTGCTCTCCCTTCACACACAGGTGCTATGAACACGCGCCCCTAAGAGAGCGCACTCAGGCACGTTATTTATTTATTTTTTCACTCGTGCACTTGACTTTGGAGCTGCAGAAAAAAAAAACTATCCAGGGCGCAAAACAGAAAAAGGGAGAAGGAAGTTGTTGGCAGGATGGAAAAAAAAGGTTTTCAATGTGGTTAAAAGATATTAGGTAAGTACAGTCAGTGTATTAGCAGGACAGGAGGGTTGTAAAATATTCAGGTTAGCTAAAGCTAGCCTAATAGGAATCATCCCATATTTGGCTGTTAAATGTTGCCTCCCCTTTAGATGTGATTTGTTTAATATTTTTATGAATATTTGATACATGTCACACACACATCCACACACTAAGTGTAAGAATGACCTAAATAAAACTCAGGAAACATTAACACAGGAAAGCTAAACTGTTGTGGTGGCAGTTCCCAGCTATCTTCCAGTGCAATGCTGCAATTTATTCACTCATATGTACAGTACATTAATTATTATTGATTCTTTAATTAAAGATGAGTTGTCCAAGTTTATAAAGTTTGCAGATGATACAGCTGTGGTGGGCTGCATCACGAAGAATGATGAGTCCAGCTACAGGCAGGAGGTGGAACACCTGGAGAGCTGGTGCAAGGACAATAACCTTCACATAAATGTGAAGAAGACAAAGGAGATGATTGTGGACTTCAGAAGGAACAAACACACCCACACCCCACTGAACATAAGAGGATCTGCGGTGGAAGTGGTCTCCAGCTACAAGTACTTGGGTGTACACTTGAATGATAACCTCAGCTGGAGCAACAACACCACCAGCCTGATCAAGAAAGGTCATCAGAGACTCTACTTCCTCAGACGGCTGAGACGAGCTGGTCTGAGTAGCCCAGTCCTCACCTCCTTCTACAGGTGTGCAGTGGAGAGCATCCTGTGCTCCAGCATCAACGTGTGGCATGGAGGCTGCACAGCTGCAGAAAGAAAAGCTCTACAGAGAGTGGTGAAGGCTGCACAGAAGTCTGTCGGAGTCAGTCTCCCCACTATCACAGACATTTACACCTCCAGATGCAGGAAGAAGGCCACCTGTATCATGAAAGACCCCACTCACCCAGCACACACACTTTTTGCCCCACTCCCCTCAGGAAGGAGGTTGAGGAGCATCAAATGTAGAACCACTAGACTGAGGAACAGCTTCTACCCTGAGGCTGTTAGACTCATGAATAAATAAATAATAAGAATAAACACTGTGAAATATCACATCATGCTGATGCTGATCTGTTTTCTTGTTGCTGTGTTCATCTGTGACCATCTGCTCATACAGACTCATGTTCGTGCGGCTGTCTGTAATGATTTTGTTTTTCTATTACATTAGTGCTTAGTGTATTTCTAGTTGATGTTTTTCTTAGTCAATCCTAGATGTTATTACTGTTTTTTCTCTTACATTTTGTTGTTGAATGTAACTGGGACCCTGTGTACATAATCTCGTTTCATCATTATTTATTTTTCACATGTGGTGCAAATGACAATAAAGATTCTCTGACTCTGACTTATGTGTGTATCAGACAAATTAGTCCTCAGTGTCACTATAGCCCTTAGACTCAAAAAGGTTGGTGACCCATGTTACCAACCTTTTTGGCAGAGGGACACTTGAAATTAAATGTCTTATTTAATATCACTACACTGGTGTGTGTTGTGATGTATCTGGTAAGTCAGATCAGATGAAATGTCCAGTCAGTAACTGTTATCCAACAAGGAGATCATTTAAGTTAAAGTTTCATTTCTATTGTGGTTTGACTGCTGTATTTTTAAACCTACTTAACACAAAATTAATGTCATTCAGCTGTGAGGATGGAGAGCAGGAAGAGAAGATGACAGAGGAATCAGGACAGACTGGGGAAGGCAACAGGTTGGTCTAATGCAGGTGGAAGTGAAAGAACAGCTACTTAAGCCCAAGCCATAACATGTAAACATTATTTTTTTTAAACTGTATTAATAAGATCTGTAATTTTTACAACTAATGTATAATACTTTTTTGACCATATGACAGTGCAGAATGCCACAGACAAAGGGTGAAGGAGACAGACAAGAGGTCAGTGATAGAGGAGACAAGTGATGACATCAGGTAGGAATAATTACATTAGGGAGGCAACAAAAACCTATACTGTATACCATGATGGTTTGAATTTCTGATGACCATCTTTCATTGTCTTCTTTCATGGAAAGTAACAGTTTAAAAGTCATAAATGTTAAAACTCTGACATGGACTCCAGGCTGTTAAGATTTCATATTTTCGCTACATAAAATGTTGAGCACTGATTACCACTACTGTTATATATTTTTACTTTATTAAACTTCTTATTTGTTTATCATTGAAATGATCACCTGATATAATATGTAACATAAAAAAACTGTAATATTACTACTGTATTTTCTAAGTGCATGACTAAGGGAGGAAAGCTGTATGAGGCGGCAGGTAAAGGAGGAGCGGGGAGGGGGGCGCCGTTGATGTTTTCGCATCCACCTCAAAAATATGTAGTTGCGCCCCTGCGTGGTATCACTTTCTTAAATAATGACTATAAAATCTTGGCATGCATATTAGCTAAAAGACTGAAAAATTGTTTGAACGAGTTAATACATGAATCTCAAAACGGCTTTATGCCTGGACGTAATGTTTCTGATAACATCTGTTTAGTGCTGGACTTAGTTGATTATAAAGATCTCATCTCTGGTGATCCAATTATTCTCTTCCTGGATTTTCAGAAGGCTTTTGATACTGTTAGTCACAACTTCATTTTTGATACAGTATCCTTTTTTAACTTTAGTAATTTTTTCATTAAAGCCTTTAAGACACTTTACAGAGATAATAATAGCGCTATTAAATTTTCATATGGCACTTCTAGTCGTTTTAATATCAATAAAGGAGTTCGTCAAGGTTGTCCGGCCTCCATATTTCTACTTGTAGGCCAAATTCTAAACCATTTAATCAGACAGAGCTCATTTAAAGGAATCAGAATTTTTGATCAAGAACATAAATTGTCTCAACGTGCCGATGATACAACAATATTTTTTAAAGATTCTAGTGAAGCTCCTGTAGCTCTATCTATTGTATCCAAATTTTCTAACATTTCTGGACTAAATCTTTATCTTAAAAAATGTGAAATCCTTCCCTTATTTACTACTGCTATTATTGAAGTCTGTGGTATCCCTGTAAAAAACACTGTAAATTATGTATTAAAACATCAATAGATCAAAATAAAATAAGTAATAACTTTAACCCGTTTTTTTAATCTATCAGAAAGAAATTTAATAGTTGGTCAGCTAGGGATTTAACTATTTATGGTAGAGTGCAACTAAGCAAAGCAGAGGGGATGTCAAGGGCATCTTATGTTTTTTCATCACTAGAGGTCAGTAAGGCGCTCTGTTCTGAACTTGATAAGATTCTTTTCAGTTTTATTTGGAAAAATAAAGCTCATAAAATTAAAAAATCTGTCCTCTCAAATTCATTAGCTGAAGGTGGATTAAATATTTTGATGTTTTCTGTTTTTAATCAAAGTTTAAAAATTTAATTGGATTAAAAGATTCCTAAAAAATTTACATTCTATGTGGAATATTTCCCCAAATTATTAGTTTAATAAATTAGGGGGTATTAACTTTTTGTTGCGTTGCCCTTACTCAGTTGGAAAACTTCCAATCAAGTTAGCTAAGTTCCATCAACAGGCTCTCTTATAAACACAACTACTCTCCTCATAACTGCATCATATGGAACAATGCTTGTATTGTCAAGCAGTTACTTGACATTAATGGTGAATGGTATACTTACGAGAATTTTATTAACATTAATGATATAGATATATCTAAAAAAAGAATTTGATTTGGTTATTAATTCTATTCCTCATAACTTACATGCACTAGCACAAACCATACATTTAGAAGAATTGTACTTTTATGATTCAGTTTCTATCGAAGGTACTATAAGAATTTCAATAACAGGTTTATCAGATCTCAGTTAGTTACTTCCTCTACCCCCATAAGTAAACATAGATGGGGCTACTTAAGCAATAAACTATGGAGTGAAATTTTGTTATTGTCTTATAAATATATTTTATCTAATAGAATTAAAGAATTTGTATTAAAAATTTTACATAGATATTATCCAGTCAAAGACTACATTTGCCGTTTCTTCCCAAATGTCAGCAAAAGCTGCTCTTTTTGCCAGTGTGAAGGTGAAAGTATTGAACATCTATTTGTAGACTGTTTTCGTATTACATTATTCTGGTCTGAAATACAAAAACTGCTTACTGAAAAAATTTAAAAGTACATTGTGTTATCAAAAATGCAAATATTGCTCATCTTTATTAATTCATTCTTTTCTTCATACTATTTATAATAAATCTAATTATTATTTTGGCAAAATATTATATACACAAAATGAAGTGGAATGAAAAAATACCCTCTTTTAATAATTTTAAAGAAACTGACTTAAAAAAATATATTGCCTTTATTGATAAGCTTAATTTTAACAATAAAAAACTTATAAGAACAAAAACTCTTATTCAGAAATTTAATTTTACCCCATAAGCAGACCCTTTTGTTGTTTTGCTGTTTAGTATTCTTTTACTCTTTGTATTGTATTTATTGGTTTTTTGTTTCAGACCCTCTGCTATTTATACTTGAATTTATCTTGTATATTTGTTGAGATAGTTGCATTTATATTTGGTTTAGAAATGTGAGGTCTAGTTTAATGGGATCTGTGATAGTTATGCATCTTTGTGTGTGTGTGTGTGTGTGTGTGTGTGTGTGTGTGTGGTGTGTGTGTGTTTTGTTGCTTTTGATTTGGAAGATCTTTGTAATGTTATCTGGTTGAAATAAAGTTTATTACAAAACAAAACAAAAAATCCTGCTTTTCAGTGTGATTAGTTGATATCCAGCCAGCATACAGGTCATGGTTGCATACATTTAGGTAATACGCATGCGTGATCCGGAAAGATATCATCAATGAAATTTTTATTACACTGTACAGAATAGACATTAAGGGCACAAAATTACAATTTGTTTGGGTTCCAGCACGTCAATGTGGAGGGAAATGAAAAAGCAGACTTACTAGCTAAACAAGCAATCAAGAGAATGTCCATAGACCTACAAGTCCCACTTTGCAAATCAGAAATTAAACCGTTCATCAAGAAATATACACAAACAGTATGGCAAGAGCACTGGGATCTACAGGAAACTGGAAGACATTTGTACAGCATACAAAAACGTGTTGGGTTAGGTAGGACAACAAAATGGAATAGGAGAGTGGAAAATGTCATCACTCGACTCAGAATAGGACACTCAGGTCTCAACTACTCTCTACATAGAATGGGCAAACATCCAACAGGAAAATGCACACACTGTAATCAACCAGAGACAGTTGAACATGTTCTGCTGCACTGCAATAACTACAAGATCCAAAGGAAACATCTATTTAAGTCATTATCAAAAGAAAAACGTCAGAACTTCACATTAGCTGGGTTCTTGGAGGAAAACTCGCCTGATACATACAATAAAGTTGTTTTGTTCATGAAGTCGATTAGCTTGTTTTGTCGAATTTATTTTATTTTATTTATATTTTTTTTTTATTAATATTTATTTTTTCTTCGTTTTTAAAAAAATTATTATTATTCTTTATTTCTTTTTTTCTTTTTTTTCTGTCTATTATCCAAATCCACACTCCAGTCCAGTTGGTGGCGGTAATGCGCTTAAAATGAGTTCGCCAACCGCCAATAAACTCATAAGAAGAAGAAGAAGAAGAAGAAGAGCAGTCTGATCACCCTACACGGCAAGATACGACCAAAAAGTAAGTCAGTAAATTGTTTTGGTGCACAGTACTCATGGTATTATTGTGTATTTACACAATTTACAGTGTGCATGCATTTTCAGAACCGTAAGTAAATCGTTTTGATGACGTAGAGCTTCAGGTAATACAGTAGAGCGGAGCGCTCTCATTATTATTCTGAAGCTGCGCTCTTTTTCCCGGATTTGTTTTCATGTAAGTGTTATATCTCCACTCACTTAAGCTCCTGACGAAAGTATACTCACCCGGTGTCCAAATGAAAAGCTCTAAGAACCCTCCTGGGGTAAAATCCCTCCAGGTTAGACAAACAGAAAAAGCAGCGGGGCATGACTATGCTATGCTAATGGAGGAGTTAGCTCCTCTGCTAAGAGGGGCAGGGACCAACTGACGCCATTGAACACTCCAGAAAAAAACAAACGAGAGAAAATATAAAGATACATCCGAAGAAAATGATAGTAACTCATTGAAGAAATACATTTTATTGGCTATTAATCAACTCGGGCAACAACTTGATGACCGCATAAATAAAAATCAAGTCATTCAGGGCTGTCTCATTCTTGTACTACAACAAGAAAGCTGCACACAGACGAGCAGTCTGGGGGCACAGTTCCTGACGATGAACGGTGGATGCGTGCGGCTAAATAACCAGAGTGTCTTATTTATGTACAAAATTATGATTTATCTTATATTGAATAAGTGCAGCTTAGAGACAGATGCGTTCTAAAGCCCAACAATTACGGTAATTTAGTTCATTATTGATAAAACTGCTTGATAAATCTCAGGAAAAAACATGTAATATTGGATAATTTTCCTCGATAAATAAGCGACCAAGTATAATGTTTTTGTCTCATTTGTTTAACTGGGTTCTCTTTATCTACTTTATCTACTATATGCCCCACCCTATGGAGGACCAAACTGACATAATACAGTAATAAATAAAAGAATAAATATATATCTGACATAAAAGAATAAATATACAAATCAAAGTAGAAATATATATCCTAAATAATAATAAATGAAATAATAAATATATAAATCAAAGTAGAAATATATATTTTAATGAGAAATAAAAGCATAACATATTCTTTTTATTTCTCCTTACACATGAGTTTCCGTCAATAAAAATAGATATTTTGCTTTGCCTTTTTTTGCTTCTCCCTTTTCTGCTCGCTGTTTTTCCGTTTGCTGTATTTATTGCTGTATTGTTTGCTGTATTGTTTGCTCGCTGTATTTCTGCCTCATCGTTATGTTAATGAGGAGGGCTGCTTTCTAAGTCCAGCTCTTCTACTATTGGTCAATAAACCGGTAAAGGCTGAGTTAGACTTTCGGTTTGGTCCGCAGGCTGGAGCGCGCGCGCCGCGCGTGCACTCAGCCGTGCGGCAAAATGCGTTTATAGTGTCGCCTCTGTATTTATGGTTGACGCACGGCGGCGCTTGGCAAAGTGCTGTTCTTTTACGGACCAGCAGGAGGCAGTACCCTCTAAAACCTGTGCATATGTTGCAAGAAAGGTGTAGAAGAAGAAATCTACCGTAGAAGAAGAACTGTTTGACGTCACACAACAAAAACAAATAGCTTTCTGCTCGCGTGCTGAACTGTTGTCTTTATTTGCGGTTTTAATGCATGGAGTCAGCGGAGGAGAAAGCGATCACGTGACTTTTGGCGAAAAAACAAAAGAAAAGTCCGACTCCAGATCAGGAATGAAGGATAATTTAATACATTTTGTGTCACAAAACATTCCTCCATGCGTCGCGACTCCGTCTCCACGACCACAGCGGCGCAAACAGCTGCAGGCTCCGGCGTGAAGAGGGTGAAGGCTGTCGGTGAGTACCTGTCAATCAAATCGTAGCGCCCACCGCGCGCGCGCAGGGCTTGCGGAGTTTCAAAAATTCAGAGGTGCACGGCACGCGCTAATCCCCTGCGCGGGGCCAACGCGCAGGGGCGGGGACTGTGAAATTGCGTCACTTTTGGAGCGCGCCCCCTCGCGCGCTGCGCGTCGCGTCAAGTATGAATCTAGCTTCAGAGAACGATCAGTGTGCAGATCGATTGTGCATGCCTGCGCTACGGTCCTCTTAGCTAGATTTATAGTCGACGCGACACGCAGCGCGAGAGGTGGTGCACGCCAAAAGTGACGCAATATCGCAGTCCCCGCCCTTGCGCGTTGGCCCCGCGCGTGGTCTTGGCGCGTGTTGTGCACCTCCGAATTTTTGAAACTCCGCAAGCCTAGTGCGCGCGCGGTGGGCGCTACAGAATTGTTTGACATGTCGGGTGGGGACCTTCACGTCAGAGACTGCAGCTCTCTGTGCCACTGTGGTCATGGAGACTGCGTCGCGACGCATGGAGGAATGTTTTTATGTGATACAAATGTATTAAATTCACCTTATTCATCTCTGAGCTGGACTTTTCTTTTGTTGTTTTGCCAAAAGTCACGTGATCGCTTCCTCCTCGCTGACTCCATGCATTAAAACCGCAAGACACAATGATTTGCTCCTCTGGACAACAGTTCAGCATACGAGCGGAGCATTTTTGTTGTTGTGTGATTTCAAACAGTTCTTCTACGGTAGATTTCTTCTTCTACCCTTTCTTGCAACATATGCACAGGTTTTAGAGGGTACTGCCACCTGCTGGTCTGTAAAAGAACAGCACTTTTGCCATGCGCCGCCGTGAGTCAACTATAAACACAGAGGCGACACTGTTAATGCATTTCGCCGCACGGCACAGTGCGTGCGCAGCGTGCGCGCTCCAGCCTGCGAACCAAAGCGCGACTATAACTCAGCCTTTAGGAGAGCTCCTTATTTGAGAGGAAGTAAACAACTATTAGAGATGTATCGACCGCAGTGAACGTAGTTTTAAGTTGGACGTGGATATTCGAGCTCCGTGTCTTCACCGGTGTGTTGCTCTCGTCAGTCCGCTTCATGGAGTCTGATCTCGGGCAGCCGCGCTAAGTCTGCCCCTACTCAGAGACGTCATGGTTCGCTTAGGGACCGTCAACAAATTTTCGAACGCGTCACTCTTCAGAAACAAAAAATAATATATATTACATGATTTGAGCCCCCCACACAAATCTTACATCAAACTACTCTCCAAGACCAGTTCTGCGAGGCACAGCTGTTTATTTCTCAATTTTTATGCATTTTGTGATTTTTCACAATTTAATATTTCATAAATCTGTGTTTTTGCTCAATACCATTCAGGTCTTTTGAGACACCCACACAAAACTTACATCAAACTACTCTCCAAGGCCAGGCCTATGAGGCACAGCTTTTCATTTATCATTTTTATGCATTTTGTAATTTTTCACAATTTATTAATTCATAAATCACTGTTTTTGCTCAATACCGTTCAGGTCTTATGAGCCACCCACACAAAACTTACATCAAACTACTCTCCAAGACCAGGCCTATGAGGCACAGCTTTTTATTTATCATTTTTATGCATTTTGTAATTTTTCACAATTTAACATTTCATAAATCTGTGTTTTTTCTCAATACCATTCAGGTCTTATGAGCTGCACACAACTACTTAGAGGTGTGTCATCTGGACAGAAAATGGATGATAAGGAAACCTGGTGGTGGAAGAGTGAAGTGCAGGATGCTATTCAAAGAAAGAGATTAGCCAAGAAGAAATATGACAGTGAGAAGACTGAAGAGAGGAGAAAGGAATATAAGGAGATGGGACGTAGAGCAAAGAGGGAAGTAGCTAAGGCAAAGC
>JBBPBX010091571.1:0-13910 GCA_038048925.1 Garcialebias charrua
GTCTGTCCTGCAGGACAGTGGACCATGAGGACCAGGGTTGGGGACGTCTGTCTTGCAGGACAGTGGACCATGAGGACCAGGGTTGGGGACGTCTGTCCTGCAGGACAGTGGACCATGAGGACTAGGGTTGGGGACGTCTGTCCTGCAGGACAGTGGACCATGAGGACCAGGGTTGGGGACGTCTGTCCTGCAGGACAGTGGACCATGAGGACCAGGGTTGGGGACGTCTGTCTTGCAGGACAGTGGACCATGAGGACCAGGGTTGGGGACGTCTGTCCTGCAGGACAGTGGACCATGAGGACCAGGGTTGGGGACGTCTGTCTTGCAGGACAGTGGACCATGAGGACCAGGGTTGGGGACGTCTGTCCTGCAGGACAGTGGACCATGAGGACCAGGGTTGGGGACGTCTGTCCTGCAGGACAGTGGACCATGAGGACCAGGGTTGGGGACGTCTGTCTTGCAGGACAGTGGACCATGAGGACCAGGGTTGGGGACGTCTGTCTTGCAGGACAGTGGACCATGAGGACCAGGGTTGGGGACGTCTGTCTTGCAGGACAGTGGACCATGAGGACCAGGGTTGGGGACGTCTGTCTTGCAGGACAGTGGACCATGAGGACCAGGGTTGGGGACGTCTGTCTTGCAGGACAGTGGACCATGAGGACCAGGGTTGGGGACGTCTGTCCTGCAGGACAGTGGACCATGAGGACCAGGGTTGGGGACGTCTGTCTTGCAGGACAGTGGACCATGAGGACCAGGGTTGGGGACGTCTGTCTTGCAGGACAGTGGACCATGAGGACCAGGGTTGGGGACGTCTGTCCTGCAGGACAGTGGACCATGAGGACCAGGGTTGGGGACGTCTGTCTTGCAGGACAGTGGACCATGAGGACCAGGGTTGGGGACGTCTGTCCTGCAGGACAGTGGACCATGAGGACTAGGGTTGGGGACGTCTGTCCTGCAGGACAGTGGACCATGAGGACCAGGGTTGGGGACGTCTGTCCTGCAGGACAGTGGACCATGAGGACCAGGGTTGGGGACGTCTGTCCTGCAGGACAGTGGACCATGAGGACCAGGGTTGGGGACGTCTGTCCTGCAGGACAGTGGACCATGAGGACCAGGGTTGGGGACGTCTGTCTTGCAGGACAGTGGACCATGAGGACCAGGGTTGGGGACGTCTGTCCTGCAGGACAGTGGACCATGAGGACCAGGGTTGGGGACGTCTGTCCTGCAGGACAGTGGACCATGAGGACCAGGGTTGGGGACGTCTGTCTTGCAGGACAGTGGACCATGAGGACCAGGGTTGGGGACGTCTGTCCTGCAGGACAGTGGACCATGAGGACCAGGGTTGGGGACGTCTGTCTTGCAGGACAGTGGACCATGAGGACCAGGGTTGGGGACGTCTGTCTTGCAGGACAGTGGACCATGAGGACCAGGGTTGGGGACGTCTGTCCTGCAGGACAGTGGACCATGAGGACCAGGGTTGGGGACATCTGTCCTGCAGGACAGTGGACCATGAGGACCAGGGTTGGGGACGTCTGTCTTGCAGGACAGTGGACCATGAGGACCAGGGTTGGGGACGTCTGTCTTGCAGGACAGTGGACCATGAGGACCAGGGTTGGGGACGTCTGTCTTGCAGGACAGTGGACCATGAGGACCAGGGTTGGGGACGTCTGTCTTGCAGGACAGTGGACCATGAGGACCAGGGTTGGGGACGTCTGTCTTGCAGGACAGTGGACCATGAGGACCAGGGTTGGGGACGTCTGTCTTGCAGGACAGTGGACCATGAGGACCAGGGTTGGGGACGTCTGTCCTGCAGGACAGTGGACCATGAGGACCAGGGTTGGGGACGTCTGTCTTGCAGGACAGTGGACCATGAGGACCAGGGTTGGGGACGTCTGTCCTGCAGGACAGTGGACCATGAGGACCAGGGTTGGGGACGTCTGTCTTGCAGGACAGTGGACCATGAGGACCAGGGTTGGGGACGTCTGTCCTGCAGGACAGTGGACCATGAGGACCAGGGTTGGGGACGTCTGTCTTGCAGGACAGTGGACCATGAGGACCAGGGTTGGGGACGTCTGTCTTGCAGGACAGTGGACCATGAGGACCAGGGTTGGGGACGTCTGTCCTGCAGGACAGTGGACCATGAGGACCAGGGTTGGGGACGTCTGTCTTGCAGGACAGTGGACCATGAGGACCAGGGTTGGGGACGTCTGTCCTGCAGGACAGTGGACCATGAGGACCAGGGTTGGGGACGTCTGTCTTGCAGGACAGTGGACCATGAGGACCAGGGTTGGGGACGTCTGTCCTGCAGGACAGTGGACCATGAGGACCAGGGTTGGGGACGTCTGTCTTGCAGGACAGTGGACCATGAGGACCAGGGTTGGGGACGTCTGTCTTGCAGGACAGTGGACCATGAGGACCAGGGTTGGGGACGTCTGTCCTGCAGGACAGTGGACCATGAGGACCAGGGTTGGGGACGTCTGTCCTGCAGGACAGTGGACCATGAGGACCAGGGTTGGGGACGTCTGTCCTGCAGGACAGTGGACCATGAGGACCAGGGTTGGGGACGTCTGTCTTGCAGGACAGTGGACCATGAGGACCAGGGTTGGGGACGTCTGTCCTGCAGGACAGTGGACCATGAGGACCAGGGTTGGGGACGTCTGTCCTGCAGGACAGTGGACCATGAGGACCAGGGTTGGGGACGTCTGTCCTGCAGGACAGTGGACCATGAGGACCAGGGTTGGGGACGTCTGTCCTGCAGGACAGTGGACCATGAGGACCAGGGTTGGGGACGTCTGTCCTGCAGGACAGTGGACCATGAGGACCAGGGTTGGGGACGTCTGTCTTGCAGGACAGTGGACCATGAGGACCAGGGTTGGGGACGTCTGTCCTGCAGGACAGTGGACCATGAGGACCAGGGTTGGGGACGTCTGTCTTGCAGGACAGTGGACCATGAGGACCAGGGTTGGGGACGTCTGTCTGCAGGACAGTGGACCATGAGGACCAGGGTTGGGGACGTCTGTCTTGCAGGACAGTGGACCATGAGGACCAGGGTTGGGGACGTCTGTCCTGCAGGACAGTGGACCATGAGGACCAGGGTTGGGGACGTCTGTCTTGCAGGACAGTGGACCATGAGGACCAGGGTTGGGGACGTCTGTCTTGCAGGACAGTGGACCATGAGGACCAGGGTTGGGGACATCTGTCCTGCAGGACAGTGGACCATGAGGACCAGGGTTGGGGACGTCTGTCTTGCAGGACAGTGGACCATGAGGACCAGGGTTGGGGACGTCTGTCTGCAGGACAGTGGACCATGAGGACCAGGGTTGGGGACGTCTGTCCTGCAGGACAGTGGACCATGAGGACCAGGGTTGGGGACGTCTGTCCTGCAGGACAGTGGACCATGAGGACCAGGGTTGGGGACGTCTGTCTTGCAGGACAGTGGACCATGAGGACCAGGGTTGGGGACGTCTGTCTTGCAGGACAGTGGACCATGAGGACCAGGGTTGGGGACGTCTGTCTTGCAGGACAGTGGACCATGAGGACCAGGGTTGGGGACGTCTGTCTTGCAGGACAGTGGACCATGAGGACCAGGGTTGGGGACGTCTGTCCTGCAGGACAGTGGACCATGAGGACCAGGGTTGGGGACGTCTGTCTTGCAGGACAGTGGACCATGAGGACCAGGGTTGGGGACGTCTGTCCTGCAGGACAGTGGACCATGAGGACCAGGGTTGGGGACGTCTGTCTTGCAGGACAGTGGACCATGAGGACCAGGGTTGGGGACGTCTGTCTTGCAGGACAGTGGACCATGAGGACCAGGGTTGGGGACGTCTGTCTTGCAGGACAGTGGACCATGAGGACCAGGGTTGGGGACGTCTGTCCTGCAGGACAGTGGACCATGAGGACCAGGGTTGGGGACGTCTGTCCTGCAGGACAGTGGACCATGAGGACCAGGGTTGGGGACGTCTGTCTTGCAGGACAGTGGACCATGAGGACCAGGGTTGGGGACGTCTGTCCTGCAGGACAGTGGACCATGAGGACCAGGGTTGGGGACGTCTGTCTTGCAGGACAGTGGACCATGAGGACCAGGGTTGGGGACGTCTGTCCTGCAGGACAGTGGACCATGAGGACCAGGGTTGGGGACGTCTGTCCTGCAGGACAGTGGACCATGAGGACCAGGGTTGGGGACGTCTGTCCTGCAGGACAGTGGACCATGAGGACCAGGGTTGGGGACGTCTGTCTTGCAGGACAGTGGACCATGAGGACCAGGGTTGGGGACGTCTGTCTTGCAGGACAGTGGACCATGAGGACCAGGGTTGGGGATGTCTGTCTTGCAGGACAGTGGACCATGAGGACCAGGGTTGGGGACGTCTGTCTTGCAGGACAGTGGACCATGAGGACCAGGGTTGGGGACGTCTGTCTGCAGGACAGTGGACCATGAGGACCAGGGTTGGGGACGTCTGTCTTGCAGGACAGTGGACCATGAGGACCAGGGTTGGGGACGTCTGTCTTGCAGGACAGTGGACCATGAGGACCAGGGTTGGGGACGTCTGTCCTGCAGGACAGTGGACCATGAGGACCAGGGTTGGGGACGTCTGTCCTGCAGGACAGTGGACCATGAGGACCAGGGTTGGGGACGTCTGTCCTGCAGGACAGTGGACCATGAGGACCAGGGTTGGGGACGTCTGTCCTGCAGGACAGTGGACCATGAGGACCAGGGTTGGGGACGTCTGTCCTGCAGGACAGTGGACCATGAGGACCAGGGTTGGGGACGTCTGTCTTGCAGGACAGTGGACCATGAGGACCAGGGTTGGGGACGTCTGTCCTGCAGGACAGTGGACCATGAGGACCAGGGTTGGGGACGTCTGTCCTGCAGGACAGTGGACCATGAGGACCAGGGTTGGGGACGTCTGTCTTGCAGGACAGTGGACCATGAGGACCAGGGTTGGGGACGTCTGTCTTGCAGGACAGTGGACCATGAGGACCAGGGTTGGGGACGTCTGTCTTGCAGGACAGTGGACCATGAGGACCAGGGTTGGGGACGTCTGTCTTGCAGGACAGTGGACCATGAGGACCAGGGTTGGGGACGTCTGTCTTGCAGGACAGTGGACCATGAGGACCAGGGTTGGGGACGTCTGTCTTGCAGGACAGTGGACCATGAGGACCAGGGTTGGGGACGTCTGTCTTGCAGGACAGTGGACCATGAGGACCAGGGTTGGGGACGTCTGTCTTGCAGGACAGTGGACCATGAGGACCAGGGTTGGGGACGTCTGTCTTGCAGGACAGTGGACCATGAGGACCAGGGTTGGGGACGTCTGTCTTGCAGGACAGTGGACCATGAGGACCAGGGTTGGGGACGTCTGTCTTGCAGGACAGTGGACCATGAGGACCAGGGTTGGGGACGTCTGTCTTGCAGGACAGTGGACCATGAGGACCAGGGTTGGGGACATCTGTCCTGCAGGACAGTGGACCATGAGGACCAGGGTTGGGGACGTCTGTCTTGCAGGACAGTGGACCATGAGGACCAGGGTTGGGGACGTCTGTCCTGCAGGACAGTGGACCATGAGGACCAGGGTTGGGGACGTCTGTCTTGCAGGACAGTGGACCATGAGGACCAGGGTTGGGGACGTCTGTCTTGCAGGACAGTGGACCATGAGGACCAGGGTTGGGGACGTCTGTCTTGCAGGACAGTGGACCATGAGGACCAGGGTTGGGGACGTCTGTCCTGCAGGACAGTGGACCATGAGGACCAGGGTTGGGGACGTCTGTCTTGCAGGACAGTGGACCATGAGGACCAGGGTTGGGGACGTCTGTCCTGCAGGACAGTGGACCATGAGGACCAGGGTTGGGGACGTCTGTCTTGCAGGACAGTGGACCATGAGGACCAGGGTTGGGGACGTCTGTCCTGCAGGACAGTGGACCATGAGGACCAGGGTTGGGGACGTCTGTCTTGCAGGACAGTGGACCATGAGGACCAGGGTTGGGGACGTCTGTCCTGCAGGACAGTGGACCATGAGGACCAGGGTTGGGGACGTCTGTCCTGCAGGACAGTGGACCATGAGGACCAGGGTTGGGGACGTCTGTCCTGCAGGACAGTGGACCATGAGGACCAGGGTTGGGGACGTCTGTCTTGCAGGACAGTGGACCATGAGGACCAGGGTTGGGGACGTCTGTCTTGCAGGACAGTGGACCATGAGGACCAGGGTTGGGGACGTCTGTCTTGCAGGACAGTGGACCATGAGGACCAGGGTTGGGGACGTCTGTCTTGCAGGACAGTGGACCATGAGGACCAGGGTTGGGGACGTCTGTCTTGCAGGACAGTGGACCATGAGGACCAGGGTTGGGGACGTCTGTCTTGCAGGACAGTGGACCATGAGGACCAGGGTTGGGGACGTCTGTCTTGCAGGACAGTGGACCATGAGGACCAGGGTTGGGGACGTCTGTCTTGCAGGACAGTGGACCATGAGGACCAGGGTTGGGGACGTCTGTCTTGCAGGACAGTGGACCATGAGGACCAGGGTTGGGGACGTCTGTCTTGCAGGACAGTGGACCATGAGGACCAGGGTTGGGGACGTCTGTCTTGCAGGACAGTGGACCATGAGGACCAGGGTTGGGGACGTCTGTCTTGCAGGACAGTGGACCATGAGGACCAGGGTTGGGGACGTCTGTCTGCAGGACAGTGGACCATGAGGACCAGGGTTGGGGACGTCTGTCTTGCAGGACAGTGGACCATGAGGACCAGGGTTGGGGACGTCTGTCTTGCAGGACAGTGGACCATGAGGACCAGGGTTGGGGACGTCTGTCTTGCAGGACAGTGGACCATGAGGACCAGGGTTGGGGACGTCTGTCTTGCAGGACAGTGGACCATGAGGACCAGGGTTGGGGACGTCTGTCCTGCAGGACAGTGGACCATGAGGACCAGGGTTGGGGACGTCTGTCCTGCAGGACAGTGGACCATGAGGACCAGGGTTGGGGATCTGTCCTGCAGGACAGACGTCCCCAACCCTGGTCCTCATGGTCCACTGTCCTGCAGGACAGACGTCCCCAACCCTGGTCCTCATGGTCCACTGTCCTGCAAGACAGACGTCCCCAACCCTGGTCCTCATGGTCCACTGTCCTGCAAGACAGACGTCCCCAACCCTGGTCCTCATGGTCCACTGTCCTGCAAGACAGACGTCCCCAACCCTGGTCCTCATGGTCCACTGTCCTGCAAGACAGACGTCCCCAACCCTGGTCCTCATGGTCCACTGTCCTGCAAGACAGATGTCCCCAACCCTGGTCCTCATGGTCCACTGTCCTGCAAGACAGACGTCCCCAACCCTGGTCCTCATGGTCCACTGTCCTGCAAGACAGACGTCCCCAACCCTGGTCCTCATGGTCCACTGTCCTGCAAGACAGACGTCCCCAACCCTGGTCCTCATGGTCCACTGTCCTGCAAGACAGACGTCCCCAACCCTGGTCCTCATGGTCCACTGTCCTGCAAGACAGACGTCCCCAACCCTGGTCCTCATGGTCCACTGTCCTGCAAGACAGACGTCCCCAACCCTGGTCCTCATGGTCCACTGTCCTGCAAGACAGACGTCCCCAACCCTGGTCCTCATGGTCCACTGTCCTGCAAGACAGACGTCCCCAACCCTGGTCCTCATGGTCCACTGTCCTGCAAGACAGACGTCCCCAACCCTGGTCCTCATGGTCCACTGTCCTGCAAGACAGACGTCCCCAACCCTGGTCCTCATGGTCCACTGTCCTGCAAGACAGACGTCCCCAACCCTGGTCCTCATGGTCCAGTGTCCTGCAAGACAGACGTCCCCAACCCTGGTCCTCATGGTCCACTGTCCTGCAGGACAGACGTCCCCAACCCTGGTCCTCATGGTCCACTGTCCTGCAGGACAGACGTCCCCAACCCTGGTCCTCATGGTCCACTGTCCTGCAGGACAGACGTCCCCAACCCTGGTCCTCATGGTCCACTGTCCTGCAAGACAGACGTCCCCAACCCTGGTCCTCATGGTCCACTGTCCTGCAGGACAGACGTCCCCAACCCTGGTCCTCATGGTCCACTGTCCTGCAAGACAGACGTCCCCAACCCTGGTCCTCATGGTCCACTGTCCTGCAGGACAGACGTCCCCAACCCTGGTCCTCATGGTCCACTGTCCTGCAAGACAGACGTCCCCAACCCTGGTCCTCATGGTCCACTGTCCTGCAGGACAGACGTCCCCAACCCTGGTCCTCATGGTCCACTGTCCTGCAAGACAGACGTCCCCAACCCTGGTCCTCATGGTCCACTGTCCTGCAAGACAGACGTCCCCAACCCTGGTCCTCATGGTCCACTGTCCTGCAAGACAGACGTCCCCAACCCTGGTCCTCATGGTCCACTGTCCTGCAGGACAGACGTCCCCAACCCTGGTCCTCATGGTCCACTGTCCTGCAAGACAGACGTCCCCAACCCTGGTCCTCATGGTCCACTGTCCTGCAGGACAGATGTCCCCAACCCTGGTCCTCATGGTCCACTGTCCTGCAAGACAGACGTCCCCAACCCTGGTCCTCATGGTCCACTGTCCTGCAAGACAGACGTCCCCAACCCTGGTCCTCATGGTCCACTGTCCTGCAGACAGACGTCCCCAACCCTGGTCCTCATGGTCCACTGTCCTGCAAGACAGACGTCCCCAACCCTGGTCCTCATGGTCCACTGTCCTGCAAGACAGACGTCCCCAACCCTGGTCCTCATGGTCCACTGTCCTGCAAGACAGACGTCCCCAACCCTGGTCCTCATGGTCCACTGTCCTGCAAGACAGACGTCCCCAACCCTGGTCCTCATGGTCCACTGTCCTGCAGGACAGACGTCCCCAACCCTGGTCCTCATGGTCCACTGTCCTGCAAGACAGACGTCCCCAACCCTGGTCCTCATGGTCCACTGTCCTGCAAGACAGACGTCCCCAACCCTGGTCCTCATGGTCCACTGTCCTGCAAGACAGACGTCCCCAACCCTGGTCCTCATGGTCCACTGTCCTGCAAGACAGACGTCCCCAACCCTGGTCCTCATGGTCCACTGTCCTGCAGGACAGACGTCCCCAACCCTGGTCCTCATGGTCCACTGTCCTGCAGGACAGACGTCCCCAACCCTGGTCCTCATGGTCCACTGTCCTGCAAGACAGACGTCCCCAACCCTGGTCCTCATGGTCCACTGTCCTGCAGGACAGACGTCCCCAACCCTGGTCCTCATGGTCCACTGTCCTGCAGGACAGACGTCCCCAACCCTGGTCCTCATGGTCCACTGTCCTGCAGGACAGACGTCCCCAACCCTGGTCCTCATGGTCCACTGTCCTGCAAGACAGACGTCCCCAACCCTGGTCCTCATGGTCCACTGTCCTGCAGGACAGACGTCCCCAACCCTGGTCCTCATGGTCCACTGTCCTGCAAGACAGACGTCCCCAACCCTGGTCCTCATGGTCCACTGTCCTGCAAGACAGACGTCCCCAACCCTGGTCCTCATGGTCCACTGTCCTGCAGGACAGACGTCCCCAACCCTGGTCCTCATGGTCCACTGTCCTGCAAGACAGACGTCCCCAACCCTGGTCCTCATGGTCCACTGTCCTGCAAGACAGACGTCCCCAACCCTGGTCCTCATGGTCCACTGTCCTGCAAGACAGACGTCCCCAACCCTGGTCCTCATGGTCCACTGTCCTGCAAGACAGACGTCCCCAACCCTGGTCCTCATGGTCCACTGTCCTGCAGGACAGACGTCCCCAACCCTGGTCCTCATGGTCCACTGTCCTGCAGGACAGACGTCCCCAACCCTGGTCCTCATGGTCCACTGTCCTGCAGGACAGACGTCCCCAACCCTGGTCCTCATGGTCCACTGTCCTGCAAGACAGACGTCCCCAACCCTGGTCCTCATGGTCCACTGTCCTGCAGGACAGACGTCCCCAACCCTGGTCCTCATGGTCCACTGTCCTGCAAGACAGACGTCCCCAACCCTGGTCCTCATGGTCCACTGTCCTGCAGGACAGACGTCCCCAACCCTGGTCCTCATGGTCCACTGTCCTGCAGGACAGACGTCCCCAACCCTGGTCCTCATGGTCCACTGTCCTGCAGGACAGACGTCCCCAACCCTGGTCCTCATGGTCCACTGTCCTGCAAGACAGACGTCCCCAACCCTGGTCCTCATGGTCCACTGTCCTGCAAGACAGACGTCCCCAACCCTGGTCCTCATGGTCCACTGTCCTGCAGGACAGACGTCCCCAACCCTGGTCCTCATGGTCCACTGTCCTGCAAGACAGACGTCCCCAACCCTGGTCCTCATGGTCCACTGTCCTGCAGGACAGACGTCCCCAACCCTGGTCCTCATGGTCCACTGTCCTGCAAGACAGACGTCCCCAACCCTGGTCCTCATGGTCCACTGTCCTGCAAGACAGACGTCCCCAACCCTGGTCCTCATGGTCCACTGTCCTGCAAGACAGACGTCCCCAACCCTGGTCCTCATGGTCCACTGTCCTGCAAGACAGACGTCCCCAACCCTGGTCCTCATGGTCCACTGTCCTGCAGGACAGACGTCCCCAACCCTGGTCCTCATGGTCCACTGTCCTGCAGGACAGACGTCCCCAACCCTGGTCCTCATGGTCCACTGTCCTGCAAGACAGACGTCCCCAACCCTGGTCCTCATGGTCCACTGTCCTGCAAGACAGACGTCCCCAACCCTGGTCCTCATGGTCCACTGTCCTGCAGGACAGATGTCCCCAACCCTGGTCCTCATGGTCCACTGTCCTGCAAGACAGACGTCCCCAACCCTGGTCCTCATGGTCCACTGTCCTGCAAGACAGACGTCCCCAACCCTGGTCCTCATGGTCCACTGTCCTGCAAGACAGACGTCCCCAACCCTGGTCCTCATGGTCCACTGTCCTGCAAGACAGACGTCCCCAACCCTGGTCCTCATGGTCCACTGTCCTGCAAGACAGACGTCCCCAACCCTGGTCCTCATGGTCCACTGTCCTGCAAGACAGACGTCCCCAACCCTGGTCCTCATGGTCCACTGTCCTGCAAGACAGACGTCCCCAACCCTGGTCCTCATGGTCCACTGTCCTGCAAGACAGACGTCCCCAACCCTGGTCCTCATGGTCCACTGTCCTGCAGGACAGACGTCCCCAACCCTGGTCCTCATGGTCCACTGTCCTGCAGGACAGACGTCCCCAACCCTGGTCCTCATGGTCCACTGTCCTGCAGGACAGACGTCCCCAACCCTGGTCCTCATGGTCCACTGTCCTGCAAGACAGACGTCCCCAACCCTGGTCCTCATGGTCCACTGTCCTGCAGGACAGACGTCCCCAACCCTGGTCCTCATGGTCCACTGTCCTGCAAGACAGACGTCCCCAACCCTGGTCCTCATGGTCCACTGTCCTGCAGGACAGACGTCCCCAACCCTGGTCCTCATGGTCCACTGTCCTGCAGGACAGACGTCCCCAACCCTGGTCCTCATGGTCCACTGTCCTGCAAGACAGACGTCCCCAACCCTGGTCCTCATGGTCCACTGTCCTGCAAGACAGACGTCCCCAACCCTGGTCCTCATGGTCCACTGTCCTGCAAGACAGACGTCCCCAACCCTGGTCCTCATGGTCCACTGTCCTGCAGGACAGACGTCCCCAACCCTGGTCCTCATGGTCCACTGTCCTGCAAGACAGACGTCCCCAACCCTGGTCCTCATGGTCCACTGTCCTGCAGGACAGACGTCCCCAACCCTGGTCCTCATGGTCCACTGTCCTGCAAGACAGACGTCCCCAACCCTGGTCCTCATGGTCCACTGTCCTGCAAGACAGACGTCCCCAACCCTGGTCCTCATGGTCCACTGTCCTGCAAGACAGACGTCCCCAACCCTGGTCCTCATGGTCCACTGTCCTGCAAGACAGACGTCCCCAACCCTGGTCCTCATGGTCCACTGTCCTGCAGGACAGACGTCCCCAACCCTGGTCCTCATGGTCCACTGTCCTGCAGGACAGACGTCCCCAACCCTGGTCCTCATGGTCCACTGTCCTGCAGGACAGACGTCCCCAACCCTGGTCCTCATGGTCCACTGTCCTGCAAGACAGACGTCCCCAACCCTGGTCCTCATGGTCCACTGTCCTGCAGACAGACGTCCCCAACCCTGGTCCTCATGGTCCACTGTCCTGCAAGACAGACGTCCCCAACCCTGGTCCTCATGGTCCACTGTCCTGCAAGACAGACGTCCCCAACCCTGGTCCTCATGGTCCACTGTCCTGCAAGACAGACGTCCCCAACCCTGGTCCTCATGGTCCACTGTCCTGCAAGACAGACGTCCCCAACCCTGGTCCTCATGGTCCACTGTCCTGCAAGACAGACGTCCCCAACCCTGGTCCTCATGGTCCACTGTCCTGCAAGACAGACGTCCCCAACCCTGGTCCTCATGGTCCACTGTCCTGCAAGACAGACGTCCCCAACCCTGGTCCTCATGGTCCACTGTCCTGCAGGACAGACGTCCCCAACCCTGGTCCTCATGGTCCACTGTCCTGCAAGACAGACGTCCCCAACCCTGGTCCTCATGGTCCACTGTCCTGCAAGACAGACGTCCCCAACCCTGGTCCTCATGGTCCACTGTCCTGCAAGACAGACGTCCCCAACCCTGGTCCTCATGGTCCACTGTCCTGCAAGACAGACGTCCCCAACCCTGGTCCTCATGGTCCACTGTCCTGCAGGACAGACGTCCCCAACCCTGGTCCTCATGGTCCACTGTCCTGCAGGACAGACGTCCCCAACCCTGGTCCTCATGGTCCACTGTCCTGCAAGACAGACGTCCCCAACCCTGGTCCTCATGGTCCACTGTCCTGCAAGACAGACGTCCCCAACCCTGGTCCTCATGGTCCACTGTCCTGCAGGACAGACGTCCCCAACCCTGGTCCTCATGGTCCACTGTCCTGCAGGACAGACGTCCCCAACCCTGGTCCTCATGGTCCACTGTCCTGCAGGACAGACGTCCCCAACCCTGGTCCTCATGGTCCACTGTCCTGCAGGACAGACGTCCCCAACCCTGGTCCTCATGGTCCACTGTCCTGCAAGACAGACGTCCCCAACCCTGGTCCTCATGGTCCACTGTCCTGCAGGACAGACGTCCCCAACCCTGGTCCTCATGGTCCACTGTCCTGCAAGACAGACGTCCCCAACCCTGGTCCTCATGGTCCACTGTCCTGCAAGACAGACGTCCCCAACCCTGGTCCTCATGGTCCACTGTCCTGCAGGACAGACGTCCCCAACCCTGGTCCTCATGGTCCACTGTCCTGCAAGACAGACGTCCCCAACCCTGGTCCTCATGGTCCACTGTCCTGCAAGACAGACGTCCCCAACCCTGGTCCTCATGGTCCACTGTCCTGCAAGACAGACGTCCCCAACCCTGGTCCTCATGGTCCACTGTCCTGCAAGACAGACGTCCCCAACCCTGGTCCTCATGGTCCACTGTCCTGCAGGACAGACGTCCCCAACCCTGGTCCGCATGGTCCACTGTCCTGCAGGACAGACGTCCCCAACCCTGGTCCTCATGGTCCACTGTCCTGCAGGACAGACGTCCCCAACCCTGGTCCTCATGGTCCACTGTCCTGCAGGACAGACGTCCCCAACCCTGGTCCTCATGGTCCACTGTCCTGCAGGACAGACGTCCCCAACCCTGGTCCTCATGGTCCACTGTCCTGCAAGACAGACGTCCCCAACCCTGGTCCTCATGGTCCACTGTCCTGCAGGACAGACGTCCCCAACCCTGGTCCTCATGGTCCACTGTCCTGCAGGACAGACGTCCCCAACCCTAGTCCTCATGGTCCACTGTCCTGCAGGACAGACGTCCCCAACCCTGGTCCTCATGGTCCACTGTCCTGCAAGACAGACGTCCCCAACCCTGGTCCTCATGGTCCACTGTCCTGCAG
>JBBPBX010091572.1:0-13910 GCA_038048925.1 Garcialebias charrua
ACGAGCAGCGCCGGATGTGGTCCGTCACAAAAAAGCGTCCCCCTCAGTCTCTTGGTGTGTGCTCTCTCTATAGCAGTTAGCAGCCAGTGTGTTACTCTGGAGCCTTATTGCTTGTTTTTGAAGAGTCAGACGAAGACTTTTTAACATGGAGGGTGAACTTATGGATGTTTCTCAGGGCCTACGCGACGCGTCTGTATTTAAAAATAGAATTTCGCCACATTAGCACTCTTCAAAATGGCGTCCGCGACAGCCAAAGAAGCCAGGATTTTACAACAAAACACGGTAAAACAATTATTTCTTTGCTGAGAAAAAATATATTTCATAGCTGACGTTATAGCACAAGTTTTTCTGAGCTTGAGAGTTTCACGAAATGGTCAAATCTGCTGGATTTAAAAAAGTAGTTCACCATTAGGACTCTTCAAAATGGCGTCCGCAAGGCAGCAAACTTACATACTCAGGGAATCACAAGGAACTCAGGAGACAGAGGCAACAGGAGGAGACAATGCCAGGACAATGATAAACACAGAGATACAGACTTATTTTTGATTTGATGTTCATTCATTCATTTTAAAAGAACAATACAAAACAGTTTCATCAGATACAAGGATGAATAGACTTTTAGCTGAATGGATGGATGGATAGACAGTTAGCTGGATGGATGATCTTTAACAAGTTCTAAAATCATTAAAATTTAACCTCAGCTTGTGCCTCTGACCCAACAGAACCTCCTTCAGCAGCAGAATCCTCTGTGGTTCTCTGACTTCATCAGTCTGCAGGACTTCATCAGTCTCTCTCCTGGTTCTGGAGGAGTTCTGACCCACTTTCCATTGTTGCTTCAGTTCTTTGAGGTTTCTGCTCAGCTCTCTGAAGGTTTCAGGTTCAGGTTCTGGACTCTGACTGGGCCGTTGATTTGATTTGATGTTTATTCATTCATTTTAAAAGAACAATACAAAACAGTTTCATCAGATACAAGAATACAAGTAGGATAAAATGAAAGGAGCAGAAAGAAGATGAAATCTTATTATATCTGCCCCTTATTTATTTCACAGTTTGTTCAACCAATGATAACCTTCAAACTACATCACAAAATGAATAACTCTACTTAATTTTTCTAACTGTAATACACAAACACACTAAGCTACATCATATATAGTTTTTGAGCAAGTCCTTTTCGACCTTTTTCTTAAATGTATACATTGGGCAGCACGGTGGCACAACTGGTAGAGCTGCTGCCTCTCAGCGAGAAGGTTGCCGGTTCAAATCCCGGTCCGGGGCCTTTCTGGGTGGAGTTTGCATGTTCTCCCCGTGCATGCGTGGGTTTCCTCCGGGTACTCCGGTTTCCTCCCACAGACCAAAAAACATGCTTGTTAGGCTGATTGGTGACTCTAAATTGACCCTAGGTGTGAGTGTGAGAGTGGATGGTTGTTTGGTGTGAGTGAGACAGGTCCCTCTTGTAAATGAGTCCCCGTGACTCAACGAGGCTAGCCTGTATAAATAAAGGTTGAATGAATGAATGAATGAATTGATTTTGCATTTTTAACATCACTCTCCAGAACATTCCACAATCCAACTCCCTGAATTGAGGTAGACCGTCCCTTTAAGCTGGTTCTGAATTGTGGTTTGATGAATATCTGTCCCTTTAAGATTGTAATAACTTTGTCTAAATTTCTTTGGATATTTAAAGGTAATGTGTTATTATGAGCCCTATACATAACTGATAAAATACTATATTCTACCAATTCCTGGAATTTCAATAAATTTAGCTGAAGAAACAAGGTGTTTGATGGGTGACTGAAATGTTTTCTGGTGATTACTCTTACAGCTCTCTTTTGTAAAATAAAAACAGGCTTTGTAATTGTTTTGCACGCTTTTCCCCAAACCTCAATACAGTACAATAGATTAAATGTGGAACAATGATTGTGTTATACAACATATACAGAGCTTTATCAATTAAAAAATCCCTGACTTTATATACAGGTACATGAACACACAGCATGACAATCACAAACACCTGGACAACAAAATGGAGGAGATAAGCAAGACAATTAACAGAGAGACCAGGGAGTGTAGGGATGGGGACCCATCACCTGAGAACAACATGCTTACAACTGTTATCTTGAAGTTCTAGGGTGTAGAGAGCCACAGAAACGGTTATGGTAGGCCGGATTTGGCCCACGGGCCTTGAGTTTGACACATGCGATCTAGTGGTACTAAAAGTAACAAAAGAAGAAAAAAAAAACAGCCAAATATGTCAGCAGTTTAGCTAACAGACTTTGGAATGGGTACATTTTGTCCTTGTGAAACCTGTTGAAGAGAACCAAACTAAATACTCTGAAACTCAAACAACTTACTGTATAACAGTTCATGCACTGCTAGTTGGCAGTGTAGTGCAAATATTGCATAACTTGCTGCTACCAATTGTTGAATTTAATTAGCGGATTAGAATTAGCTTCCCCTAATTTTCATAAAACATTAGTGCTTTTGAAATTGCGGACCTAAATAAATTAATTAGTGCTTTAGAAATAGCGGAACAAATTTTTGGATTAGCGTTGCCCACCACTGGATTTAGCTAACAGACGTTTGATCGACGCTGTGTCTTTTTTGTCACTGCCTTGTGAGACGTGAGGAGCTGGGCCTTTAATGCATGCTAACTTTTTAGCTTTGGGTAATGTGTTTCAGCGTTTATTGTCTGAATTCCCCTCGCTGACTGTTCCTGATTTTGCAAACACAAACACAAAACATGGGGTCGAACATTATATTCCCACAACGGGCCCCCCGGTGTTCGCACGTGCACGCCGCCTTGATGCTACTAAGCTAGCAATAGCACAGGAAGAGTTTGCTAACATGGAGCGTTTAGGCATCGTGCAACGCTCAAACAGTCCGTGGGCCTCCCCCCTCCACATGGTGCCCAAGGCAGACGGCAAATGGCGACCATGTGGGGATTTCCGCCGCCTTAATAACATCACAGAGAACGATCGTTATCCCATCCCCCACATCCAGGATTTTTCAGTGCACCTGGCTGGGACCTCCATTTTTTCTAAAGTAGATTTAGTACGGGGGTACCACCAGGTTCCTGTGCATGTGGAGGATGTCCCTAAGACCGCTGTTATCACGCCTTTCGGCCTTTTTGAGTTTTTGCGCATGCCTTTTGGTCTTAAAGGTGCAGCACAAACATTTCAGCGGTTGATGGATTCAGTCCTAAGGGGTCTGTCCTTCGTATTTGTGTACCTGGATGACGTCCTGGTGGCTAGCAGCTCGGCTGAGCAGCACTTGTCCCACCTCCGTGAGGTTTTTCAGCGCCTGGCAGCACATGGCCTGATTGTAAATACAGCGAAATGCCAGTTTGGGCTGCCAGTCATTGACTTTTTGGGCCACCGCATTTCTGCAAGTGGTGCCGTCCCGTTACCAAACAAAGTGTAGGCGGTGTCAGATTTAGGAGCCAAGATGGTCTAGTGGCAGGGCTTTTGACTACGGATCCGAAGGTCGCGGGTTCGCACCCCGGCCACTACCCAGCTTGGGGTGTCTATGAGTGCACACCTATTTCTCCAGCTCCCCGGGCGCTTTCGGGCTGCTCACTGCACCACCTGGTAGGTGGTTGGGTTAAATGCAGAGACGAATTTCGTCTGTGTATGGGAACATATGCAGATGACAGGAATAGACATTATTATTATTATTATTATTATTTCCCACAGCCCCAGTCTGTTAAAGCGCTACAAGAATTTTTGGGAATGGTTAACTTCTATAACCGTTTCCTCCCCAGGGCAGCACAACTGCTGCGTCCGCTCTATGGAGCGCTGAAAAAGAAAAAGCCCAACGACAGCGTGGACTGGACACCAGAACGCCTACAGGCATTTGGTGATGCTAAAGCTGCACTGGCCACTGCTGCCCTTTTGGCCCATCCATCCCCAGCGGCGCAAATAGCTTTAACAACCGACGCATCTGATGTTGCGGTGGGGGCTGTGTTAGAACAGCAGGTTTCCGGGGTTTGGCAGCCGCTTGCATTTTTCAGCCGTACGCTGCGGGACAATGAGCTGAAATACAGTGTTTTTGACAGAGAGTTGCTGGCGCTTTACCTGGCCACACGCCATTTCAGGTTTTTCCTGGAGGGCCGCCGGTTCACTGCATATGTTGACCACAAACCCTTGGTGTTTGCGATGTCAAAAATTTCTGACCCCTGGTCTGCTCGCCAGCAACGCCACCTCGCAGCGGTGTCTGAATTTACTACAGACATTCAGCATGTGGCTGGAAAATCCAACGTGGTGGCCGACTGTCTCTCCCGGGTGCTGATCTCTCCCGTATACGTTGGCATCGATTTTTCTGCTATGGCTGCGGACCAACGTAGCGACGCAGAAATACTCGAGCTCCAGTCCGGGCCCACGGGCCTCGAGTTGGAGGAACGGCAGGTGAATGACGGAGGTCCCCTCCTGCTCTGTGATGTTTCTACTGGCAGGCCCCGCCCCCTGGTTCCAGTTTCATGGCGACGCCGCGTTTTTGACTCCTTACATTCCCTTTCTCATCCAGGTGTTAGAGCCTCGGTGAAACTGGTCAGTTCAAAGTTTGTTTGGCCCGGTCTGCGTAAAGCAGTTAAGGAGTGGGCAGCAGCGTGTGTCCCATGCCAGCGCGCTAAGGTTAACAGGCACACCAAAGCACCTTTGGAACCCTTCTCCATCCCAGGTCGGCGGTTTGATCATGTGCACGTAGACCTGGTGGGCCCTCTGCCTCCATCACAAGGTTTTACTCATCTGCTGACTATGATAGACCGGACCACCAGGTGGCCTGAGGTGGTTCCCTTGACATCCACGACATCTGCAGTGGTGGCCCGGGCATTTTTGTCTACCTGGGTGGCGCGTTTTGGCCCCCCTTCAGACATTACATCAGACCGGGGCCCGCAGTTTGTTTCTGAACTTTGGTCTACCATGGCCAAGGGTCTGGGGACTAACGTTCACAGGACCACCGCTTACAACCCCCAAGCTAATGGTTTGTGTGAACGGTTTCACAGATCATTGAAAGCTGCACTGCGTGCTGCATTGACCGGTGACAACTGGATTGACCGTCTTCCCTGGGTTTTGTTGGGTTTACGTACCGCAACCAAAGAGGACCTGAGCTCTTCCCCGGCTGAACTGGTTTTCGGTCAACCTGTGCGCGTCCCCGGTGAGTTTTTACCTGAGGTACCCTCACCACAGTTTGCTCCACCGTTGCTCCATTTTTCACCTCAGGAGGCCCCTTTTCGTGTCCCTGGCCCGGTACACCATTGTTTACCGCAGTCATTTGTCCCTAAGAGTCTGGAGTCCTCTAAATTTGTTTTTGTCAAACACAATGCACACAGGACACCACTACAGCCTTTGTATGATGGACCGTTTCGGGTTCTTCAACCAGGTCCAAAACATTTCCTTTTAGATTTAGGGGGTCGTACTGAGACTGTCTGTATCGATAGGCTTAAACCAGCTCATGTTGTGTCAGATGATCAGGTTGTTACGGCCCAGGCTCCTCGCAGGGGCAGACCTCCATCCACATTGTTAACGGACTGCTGTCCCCCTGCCAGAGACTCTCAACATCCATTGGAGCCCGAATCTTCTGCAGGCCCTCCTCGGAGCCCTCCGCTTCATCAGACTGGTTCTGCAGGGCCCAGGTTCAGCCGTTCTGGTCGTTTAATCAAACCTAAAATGCGGGACTAGTGATGGACCTTACTGGGTGTTCTGGGGGGGCGTGTGTGGTGGACCACTAGGGGGCTCTACTCACACCCAGTGGACCGAATGTGTTACAGGATGCTTTTATTGTGAAAGGTCCAGAGGACCGGATGTTGTGTTGGTATATAAGGCGGTGTTGGGTGGTTTTCCCGCCAGTTGAGTAGGAGTTGATTAAAAGTGAAGAACTACATCCCGTCTCCTGTGTCGTCTCTTCACCACCTCCTACACTTCATTAATTTTCTATGAGGAAAAAAATGGCAGAAAAGGCTAAAATCTCAAAAAGCTAAGTTTTGCCAGTACCAAAAGTCATAGCAGGATTGTCTCTGAAAGAGCTGAACGTTTTGATTAATAATTTGTTGAAATAGCTTGAAAACTATGGGACAAGAAACACGCTGAAAAATGTGCACAAGACAAATGGATCACAATAGTGTGAATGCCTCATAAGTGTTCACACTATTAGAAAAATTATATAGTAACCAAAATATATAAATAATTGTGCAAACAACAGCTTCAAAGCCTAATTAAAAACACTTACTATTTTACATATAAGGTGCAGTAACAGATGATTTTGCTTGTACAGTTTTGGTAAAAGCTGGAACAAAAGCTTTTTGTGAGGCTGGAAGCTGCTCTTTCATTTTACTCTCTGGGGCTTTTCTTACTGTGTCTACCTTGATAAAGTTGTGGACCCTTCTGATAGCTCCACAGTGTTAATGTTCTGCACTGATGGCAGGACTGGACAGATTTTATCACACAATTGTCGGCAATGAAAGTATTTTAGTTATAGCTAAACATTTTGACTCATGGACCATAATTTCTCCTTAATAAATGCAGTTATTAGTGTGCTTTCTTAAAAGCTCATTACAAACAAATGCAGAAAGAAAACAATATGGATGCTTGTTGGGAGCAGATAGTGGAGAGAAATGATTCGGAGAAAGTGTGAAGAAATGTATCACTCAGGGACAAACAAAGAAACACTCGTTGACCTCTAAGTGAGAAAGAACCCAAACTTCTTTTGAATAGAAAAAAGTGAAATCAGCGCACAATCGCCACGTTCGGAACGTGAAATTGTGGAGCGAGGATTGAATGCTGATTTTTTTAAAATTCAGAATGAAAACAATCATGTCTTTGTTGGTAAAGTTTTGAAAGACCTTTCAATTCTGGGAACGTGCTGCACTGCTATGCCAACTAAATAAATTGAAAATTGATTATGCCTTTCATTTTAACAATTACACCCACACCTCATTTTAAACTGAAGTTAAAATCTTTTCTCACTGCTTACAAAAACCGTTTCTGATTGACGTGTTAGTCACAAGCAAGAATAAAAGCAGGGACGCTATCTTCCTAAGAAGTAAGCTGTCTATTCCCTCTCAAGTATTTATTCAGATTTACCCCACACATACTTGAATAGACTGATTTCTTTTTAAATTGCAAACTGCTCAAATTGTTTTATTAAACTTTAACTTCACCAGGCAAATCCCGGGAACAAAGGTGGGCACAGACCGCTAGGGGAGCGCTAAATCGCTATTCCGCTTACAGTGGACCTAAACTTTTTGTCAGCGTTTTTGTGAATTGACTAACTTTTATAATTCATAAGCGGATTTCTGCTATTTTTATTTAAAATGCAGTACCGCTAATAACTAATTATCTATCAGTAAAAACCAATAAACTTATTTACAAGCTCATAATGCTGCTTGTTTTACCTTTTTCCCTACCGTAAACAGCAGAGAGGAGGAGGGTGTGAGGGTGAGGGAGGGTTGGAGGGGGGAGGGAGCAGAGGGGGGGATCTACCATGTAGGTAAATGCCTGGGGATCCCATCAGCATGAGGCCCCGGCCCCGCCGCGCCCCGGCCAGTCACCTAATTCCTAACATTGATCCTGCTTGTTAATCTACATTTAACATAAAAATAATTATAGTTACGATGAAAACAATCATTAAATAAGCAATTTAAAAAACGGTTGATTTCATTATCCCCCTACTAAAAATGGACTATTCCATCTCGACAGCTTCCGGGTTAGAGGTGAACTCAGAGGCTAATTCCGTGGCTAGCTGTTTGTGCTGGGTACTTGGACAAATCCTTAGAATACCCAGCTGTTTCAAGCCAAATTAACGCGGCCGGGGGATTCTATTTTGTGTTCTGTGTATACCACGCGACGGTGAGTCGTTATTTTCATGTATTTTTATTACTTTTCATTAAATCTGTTGAGTACCTATAGACGCTAACTGTCTGCCGGTTGGTTGTGGGTTACTAATGGAAATCCTTAGAAAACCCAGCTGTTTCAAGCCAAATTAACGTGGCCGAAGGATTTTATTGTGCGTTTTGTGTCGACCATTCGACGGCGAGTCGTTAGTTTTATGTATTTGGGTTACTTTCATCATGTATAAATGCCGTGGCGACACACCCGTGTATTTGAGATTTAAACGTGGTGTTGACCGATGCTGCCTTTTTGGGTGAGCAGGTACTCATCGATCTGTTCACCAAATATAACACACCCATCCCCTCCAGTGCAGCTGGAGATGAGCACAGAAGAACAGTCAGAGTAGCCTGAAGTTGAGGAAGGGCAGGGAATAAAACTGTTACACTAAGTGACTAAAAACATTTTTTTTCTATTTCTCATGTTTTATAATCAAAAAAGGCGTTCAATACAAGATCAACTGGACTTTATTTGTTGCAGAAAACGTTTCACCCTTTATCCAAAAGGCTTTTTCAATCCAGAATGGCAGCTGTAAGACTGAGAAGAAGTTTTATACTAATAAAACGCATAAAACTTCAGTCTCACAGCTGCCATTCTGAACGTTTTCTGCAACAAATAAAGTCCAGTTGATCTTGTATTGAACGCCTTTTTTGATTTTATCATGTCCTGGACGACTGAGAATTTTCACCAGCTTATGTTTTATAGGCATTTTGTTGTGTATATACTTTTTATATTTTTATATATTTGTTTAATCACATTGTGTTTATTTACTCATGGCCACCACAATTTTTGAGTAGATGTGTTTTTTCAGTAATACAGTAAAATAGTGTCTGGAAATGTTTTTTTATTTCTTCTTTATTTCTTTCCAAAGAAAATCAAGGTTTTCATGCATGCACATGACATGTGCACAGAAATTAACAAGCACAAATTCACAGCTTTTTCATTTTGTGGCTTAAAAATAAATCATTAAATAATAAACAATAAACTTTATTTGTATAGCACCTTCGTCATCTGTATACCCATAATGCATTGCAGGGCACTTCAGTTTTCCAGAAAACAGTTAAAAATAAGTTTATCGATGCATTTTTAATGAAAAATCTACAATAAACAAACAAAAAAAGGACAAAGAAGCAGTCGAAAAGCATTCCACACATTAAACAACTTTTAAAATTTTGGACCCTGAGTGAAAGTTGTATTTTAATAGATGACACCCGGAGCGAATCGCTGTTAAAAAGTAGGGCAAGGTGAGGTGTATATTAGTTTATACGCCTGTAGTTGGCAGTGTGGTGCAGATATTGCAAAACGTTGCTGGCTACAAATTGTTGAATATAAATAGCGGATTAGATTAGCTTCCCCTAATTTTGATAAGGCCTTTGTGCATTTGAAATTGTGGACCTAAAAAAATTAATAAGCGTTTTAGAAATTGTGGAACTAATTTTTTAATTAGCGGTGCCCAGCTTTGCCCGGGAAGATCACAGATCTCTTTTGCAAGGGAGGCCTGAAGCAGCCTAACATGCATGTTTTTTGGTCTGTGGGAGGAAACCGGAGTACCTGGAGAAAACCCACACAAGCACCAGAAGAACATGCAAACTCCACACAGAAGGAACCCATGTCCAATCAGGGATTGAACCCAGGATCTTCTTGCTGTGAGGCAACAGTGCTAACCACTGAGCCATCGTGCTGCCCAAAGCATTTACAGAAGCAACAATTTAAATGCTAGTCTTTTAAAGTAACATCTTGAGCCGCAACAGTTTTGGACTACCGGTAGTTGGAGACTCAAAATTGCCAGTAAATTATGGAAATCAGGCAAGTTGCATTTTGTGTAACCAGTTTTTGAGAATCATATTATTATGCGCATGACATGCAAAACTGTTTTCGATTCCAAACTGGAGATTCCAACAGGAGGTTGGCTTGAAACACAGCAATGAAGGCTACCTATGGGACAGATCTGGTTGGTAGGCTGCAGACTGACGAAGTCCTCTGGATGGGGGACGAAACATTTCTTCACTTAAAGAAACAGGTCCAGATGATATGGTTTAACCATTTTTGTTGACATGCAAAACTGTTTTCTAGGCTGTGCACCTCCACCCACATTTTACTCACCTCAGCCCACTCTGCAGCCACAGTGGCACTTATTACATTTCAGATTTGTATACCTGGACTTTTGGACTTTGGCCTTGAGTTATTAATGCAGGTGTCAAAATATGTCGGTCTAAAAATTTACGGAAACCAAACTTTTTTTCCTTCCTCGCTCTGCAAGAGGTGGCAGCTTCGTTGCTTCCCCCCCATCTCTTTCCTTTTCCCTGCTCTGCTCTCTGTTTGTCTGCAGCTCCTCGGCACTCATCTCCTGAACGTAAATTGAGATTATGGATTTGGTATCATGGACGATCAACTCTATTGACAAGATTTTTTCAACAAAACGACAAGGTCCGGGGGAACCAGCTTGCCCAGCACAGACGCACCCTGGGCGATACGTCATGGACTCGTGGGGAGAGTGGAAGGTGATGTGTCTCTCAGTCCTGTCTGTGGAGGACATTGAAGATATTTACACAATTGGATTTATGATAGCAGGGGCTCTGCTTTTTGGCATCGGCGGGGCTCTGCTCTATCGGAAACTGAGGAAGACTTCGGCAGCTGTTTCGGCCATGACAAAGCTTCAGAGTCAGTGTGAAGGTTTGATCTGTGCCGTGACCTTGATAAATCAGCTGATTTACAAGCTTAACCGTAAGGTGGAGGCGATTTATAATCACAGACCACTGGCGGCTTCTGGGACCTGTCAGCGTGGTGGGTTCGACCTTGAAGAGGATTCATAGCATGGATCAGTGGAATGGATTCCCACAATTAGGCCATATTTGGAATCGGATCGTCCAGATGGACTCCAAGGAAGGGAGAAAAAAAAACGTCTGCCTGAAGAAAATCAACTATCGGGCTTATCTGAATCTGATCTGAATCAAATGCATATGTAATCTGTTTTAACTGTGCTTGCTGGTGGAGTTTTTTGATGTCTCAAATTGTGTCCTAATAGACAAGATGTGAAATATATTTTTTGTAATACCACTATCTACCCTCATGGTTCTTCCCCTTTTCATATCTAAGATTATTATTCTGATAAGGAATAAGATGGCTGTGCTGATTAATTAGCTGCAGCTTAGTACACTTAGTCCTTCTTTCGAACGACGTGTGCGTACATATTCCCATTGTACCTCGGTGCAATGTCAATAAAGATTATTCTGATTCTGATCCTAAGAAGAAGACTGCCCATTAAAAAAAACGAGAAAGGTTTGAGACGGGTTAGAGATTCCTGTGAGCACGTTGAGAAAGGTTTGAGACACCCACCACAACTTTTCAACCATTTTGACAAAAAAGTCCAAATCTAATAATGAAGTTCAAAAGTTTAACAGTCAAGTAGCAAGACTGTAACTCACATAAGTTGAGAACTTCAACTGAACATTTTGAGACATTGTGGAGACTTCCTCGGGAATGCTATTGTTTAATGTCCAACAGTCACAACCCAGAGATATACTGACTATAGAACGTATTAGCCCTGAGTATAAAACAGTCCTCATGAAGTCAAAGTCAAAGTCAACTTTATTGTCAGATCTGCAATATGTACTGTACAGGACATACACAGGACCGAAATTGCGTTTCTCTCAGTCCCTCGGTGCAACAGTAAACATCTAAACATTGAAACACTGAAACATATAATAATAGACATAAGCATAAAATAGTAAAACTAACACTGTCCTGAGTTTTTTTTTTTTTTGCATAGCGGTGCAAGAGCATGAAAATCCACACCAACTCTAAAACTAAAACATTAAACATTTAATGAACATAATACTGTCCTGAGTTTTTGCATACTAGCACAAAAAAAGAGTATAAAAAGTATAACTAAAATAAACTAAAGGTTTCTAGCATTGACATTTGCAAAGTGGCAAAGCAGCGTATGAGTCAATGTACACAGTATATGTATGAGGTAGTAGTTGATGTTGTTATAGAGGCAAAAAGTGGCATATGCAGTAAGGCACATTGGGCATCCCTAAATAAGACCGTTCAGAGCACACTGTATATGTACCAGCAGTGGTGTAGATATTAGAGTAGTGTAAATAAATGTAAACAGTAGTAATTACATGTAAGCAGTAGTAATAAAAGTAAACAGTATTAATAAATGTAAACAGAGAATGTAAACAGTATTATGATTATAGGCAGTGATGTAATACAGACATTAGTGCAAGTATGAGAAGTAGTGCAAACTGTATGAGCACATGACCGAGAGTTTAGTGAAAAACTTTGTGTTGAGTGATAATGTGTGAGAAAGTTTTAGTGTTAAGGCAGTTCAAATGGGAGGGGGGGCAGAGCAGGCAGAGTGTTTAGCATTCTGACTGCCTGATGAACAGAGCTGTCTCTCAGTCTGCTGGTTCGAGCCTGGAGACTCCTCAGTCTCCTCCCTGATGGCAGTAGTCTGAAGCAGCTGTGTAGTGGGTGTGTGGGATCACCTGCCATGCGGTGGGCTTTCCGAGTGAGGCGTTTGCTGTGTAAGTCCTGCAGTGAGGGCAAGGAGGTGCCCACGATCTTCTCAGCTGCTCTCACAATGCGCTGGAGGCTCTTGCGGCAGGATGCAGTACATGCACCAAACCACACAGTGATGCAGCTGGTCAGGACACTTTCTATGGCACCTCTGTAGAAGGTGCTCATGATGGGGGTTGAAGCTCCAGCCCTTTTCAGCTTGCGGAGAAAGTAGAGACGCTGGTGAGCCTTCTTTGCCAGTGCTGCAGTGTTCCTGCTCCAGGACAGGTCCTTTGAGACGTGCACTCCCAGGAACTTGGTGCTGTCTACTCTCTCCACTGCGGTGCTGTTGATGGTCAGAGGGGCATGTTGGGCATCCTTCTTCCTGAAGTCCACAACAATCTCCTTTGTCTTCTCCACGTTGAGAGTGAGATTGTTGTGTCCGCACCACAAGGCCAGGCGGCTCACCTCGTTCCTGTAGTCCGTCTCATCGTTGTTGCTGATGAGACCCACCACTGTTGTGTCGTCCGCAAACTTGATGAAGTGGTTGGAGCTGTACGATGGTGTGCAGTCGTGTGTTAGCAGGGTGAATAGAAGGGGGCTCAGCACACATCCTTGTGGGGCCCCTGTGTTCAATGTGATGGTGCTAGATGTGTTACTCCCGACCCGCACTGTCTGTGGTCTCCCGGTCAGGAAGTCTAGCAGCCAGTTACACATTGAGGTGTTCAGCCCCAGACTGTCCAGTTTAAGGATGAGCTGTTGGGGGATGATGGTGTTAAATGCCGAGCTGAAGTCGATGAACAACATTCTAACATAGGAGTCCTTCGTGTCCAGATGTGTGAGAGCTGTGTGAAGGGCAGAGGAGATGGCATCGTCGGTTGAGCGATTAGGTCGGTATGCAAATTGGAAGGGATCCAGGGAGTCAGGGAGGACAGATGTGATGCTTTTCATGACTAGCCGTTCAAAGCACTTCATCAGGATGGGGGTGAGTGCTACTGGGCGATAGTCATTGAGGCATGCGGGCGTTGCCTTCTTTGGGACAGGGATGATGGTGGTGGCTTTGAAACAGGTGGGGACGATGGCCTGGCTCAGTGAGATGTTAAAGATGTCCGTGAAGACCGCTGCGAGTTCCCCTGCACAGTCCTTCAGCACGCGACCAGGTATGTTGTCAGGACCAGAGGCCTTCCGGGCGTTAATCTTGATGAATGATCGCCTTACGCTGTCTGAGGACAGCGTCAGCACCTGGCCATCAGGAGAGGGGGGGAGTTTATGTGCTGGTGTGCCGTTACTTGCCTCGAACCGAGCAAAGAACTCATTCAGTTCATTCAGCGCAGAGGCTGAGCTGTCACAGGTCTGGGGGGGTGGTTTGTAGTTTGTGATGGTCTGTATTCCCTGCCACAGACTGCGTGTATCCCTGCTGTCCTTGAAACGGTGAGCTATTTTCCCAGAATACTGCTTCTTTGCCTTTCTGATGCCCCGGTCCAGGTTGTTTCTGGCTGCCCTCAGGCCCACCTGATCTCCCGCTTT
>JBBPBX010091573.1:0-13910 GCA_038048925.1 Garcialebias charrua
GCCATCCTGGTGCACAGTCTTGTGACTTCCCGTATTGACTACTGCAACTCCCTTCTCTACGGCCTCCCCAACAAATCTCTCCACAAGTTACAGATGGTCCAGAACTCAGCTGCCCGTGTCATCACTCAAACCTCCTACTATGATCACATCACTCCTGTCCTGCAGCAGCTCCACTGGCTCCCGGTTAAATCACGCATCATCTTCAAAATTCTACTCCTCACGTTCAAAGCTATCCACAACCTTGCCCCTCCTTATCTATCTGACCTCCTACAAATCTCCATCCCATCACGCTCTCTCAGGTCCTCCTCTTCACTACAACTCCATGTACCCTCTGCCCGCCTCTCCACCATGGGGAGCAGGGCCTTCACCTGCTCTGCCCCTCACCTCTGGAACGCTCTACCGCCCGACCTTCGAAACACCACCTCCCTTTCTCTGTTCAAGACTGCCCTGAAAACACATCTCTTTAGACTAGCTTATCATTAACTTTACTAAATGTATTTTTATCTTCCATTTTATATCCTTTATGTATTTTATATTTCAATTTGTCGCTGATAATGTTTGCTCTGTATTCACTGTGTTGGTTTGTTAAGTGTCCTTGGGTGTCATGAAAGGCGCTTTTAAATAAAATGATTATTATTATTATTATTATATGTGTGTGTGTGTGTGTGTGTGTGTGTATAGGCCTATATAAAATAAACTACTACTTACTACTTGTACTACTATTCCTACTTCATGGTTTTTCACTTATTGCAGGCCATCAGGTGTCTCCCGCATTAAATTAGGGACTACTGTATATCTAAAACTTTTGTGTTTGCTAAGGTCAGAAAGCACAGTGTTTCATGAGATATGTTGCACCCATGTTGAATTGGGTTCCCTCCAAAATGAATGAATTAGATTTACATGTATACATTTATTAATTTCTGAGTTTTATTAAAATCTGTCCTTTGGTTTAGGAAGTCTTTTGCTAGCAGAAAGTCGACAACGCCCCATGCCATTAATTAATGCTTGCAATGTTGCATGACACAACAAAACTTCCAGCTGAGAAAAGGGCAGCTGCCCATATGTCGTGCGGTCACATCCCAAGATGGTTAATATCACACTGCTGTTCAAACAACACCAAATGAATAACTGTGTCTGAAAAACTAAAAATCTTGTTTAATTGCCTTGTCTTTTCATATCCACCCACAGAGCCATGTGAGACCCCGACTAAAGTGCCTGCTTTAGAAATAGCTGCCTAAATATGGAAGCGGATATGAGACGAAATGAAAACTAAAATGGTTTAGCAGGAATGCTTTTTCATTTCAAAGCCAAGCTGCCTTTTTTGAGTCATAAATAAAATTAAAAATGAATAAACCAAACTGCATTTTCATTTTCTTCTTCGAGACTGCTCAATTTGTAACTTAATTAAAATGATAAGTAAAATAACATTTAACATTTAATTTTCAATATATGTCTTTGTAAAAAGTGGCCAAAATTCATTTTGAAATGTCAATTTTGAAAATTAAAATGAAATAGCAGAAATGCTTTTTAATTTCAAAGTCAAGCTGCCTTTTTTGAGTCAGAAATAAAATTAAGATTAAATCATTTTCATTTTCTTAGTCTAAAGAGCAAACTGCCTTTTCATTTTCAGCCTGCCCCCCTGCGCTTTTAGTGTGACAATATTCAATCTCAAATGGCAAATCCAAGTCCCGCCCACTGAATCACTGATTGGCTGTTTTAGGAGCAGGCGGAGATTTAGCCAGGAGGACAGTGTCACCCAATTTGAAAGACAATACCCCTCAAAAAGAAGGTGCCAAGATTTTATCTAAGTCACAGCCTGAGTGATCCCATCAGAGAACCTTTATTGTCATTCGCACCACATGTGGTACATGTGAATGTGATAAACAAGATTATTTACACAGGCTCCCAGTTCCATCCAACAAAGAACAGTAATACATCTAAGATGTTAACTAAGAAAAATATCAACTAAAAATACACTAAGCACTAATATCATAGAAAAACATTACTCCACACAGCAGCACAAACATGTAATAAAAATAAAATAATAAAAGTTTGTTTTGAAAATAACTGTTCACGAGAGAAAAATTAGTTATTTTATTAAAAATAAAGTTTTTAAACAAACGTTTTTGTTTAAAAAAAAATCATTACAATTCCAAAAGTTTTGATTACTATTTTAATTTTACTTAACTGTTAGTTTTTTTCATTGAATATTTGTGAAAACAATTTTCATTCAACCTTTATTTAGCTGCTGCTGTTTGTTTTCAAAGCTCTGAATGGACTTGCACCTCTCTACTGTACATCTCAGAACTTCTGAAAGCCCATCAGCCCGGCAGAGCTTTACGATCTGCCAGTCAACACCTGCTGGAGGTGCCTCGCTCAAGGTACAAACAATGGAGAGACCGGTCCTTTTCTGTTGCCGGCCCAAAAGCCTGGAACAGCCTCCCCCTTGAGCTGCGTGCCACCTCTGATCTGACTCTGTTCAAAACCAGACTGAAGACCCACTTGTTCAAAAAAGCTTTCAGTGTGTAACTTTTATTACTTTTGGTATTTTAGTATGTAGCATTTTTATTTCCATTGCCTTCTTTTATTGCTGTTGTTTCTTATTCTATTTTCATTGATTTATTGTTCCAGTTTATTCATCTTTTTATCCTGTTAAGCACCTTGGTCAATGCAAGGCATTATAGGAAGGTGCTATACAAATAAAGTTTATTATTATATTATTATTATTTATTTAGTCAGGTAAATCTACAAATCAGGAACATATCTGCATTGGTTTCTGCCAGGATTCCAACAGACTCTTAAAACCATTTAGAGAGGTCAGGGCCGAGAGCTTCAGATCTTTTTGTAAGATATTCCATGAAGCAGGAGCAGAGTAGGAGAAAGCCCTTTTTCCAAGTTCAGTCCTCACTGACGGAACACTGCAGGTGATGATGTCCTGAGAGCGCACGCTGTAGCTGCACTCACGCAAAGACATGTAGGAGGAGATGTATGAATGCAGCAGACCAAGAAGTAATTAAAAGATGAAAATGTACCAGTGGAAGAGTCTGTGTGAGGTTAATGGTGACCAGTTAACCAGTGAATACTGGGTGCAGTGGTGGGTACGATAATCACAGCCAGTTATGAATCTTAGTGCACCATGATAGACAGCATCCAACATCTGCAGGGTGCTTGTAGGAGCATTCATGTAGATAATGTCACCGTAATCAATGGAGGGAAGGAAAGTCACAGATACAAGGCGTTTCCTAACATTCAGTGTTAGACATAATCTATTTCTGAAAAAGAAACCCAGTTTAACTTTCAGTTTCTTCACTAGGTTTTCCACGTGTAGTTTAAAAGAGAGATGCGAATCGACCAGGATACCCAAATATTTATAGGAATCAAAAAACTCAATAGGGACATCATTTGAAGATAAAATCAGAGGAAGAACTGCTGGGACCGACTTCCTGTTTGAAAAAAAAACATCCCTTTGGTTTTATCAGCATTTAGGACAAGTTTGAGACTGAACAAATTCTGCAGCTGTGCAGCCTCCATGCCACACGTTGATGCTGTAGCACAGGATGCTCTCCACTGCACACCTGTAGAAGGAGGTGAGGACTGAGCTTCTCAGACCAGCTTGTCTCAGCCGCCTGAGGAAGTAGAGTCTCTGATGACCTTTCTTGATCAGGCTGGTGGTGTTGTTGCTCCAGCTGAGGTTGTCATTCATGTGTACACCCAAGTACTGGTAGCTGGAGACCACTTCCACCGCAGATCATCTTATGTTCAGTGGGGTGTGGGTGTGTTTTTTCCTTATGAAGTCCACAATCATCTCCTTTGTCTTCTTCACATTGATGTGAAGTAGGGCTGGGCCATATCATATCGTTCACCATAATACTGGTAAAATAAGCTTGCCCGGGCAAGAAAAATTATATCATGATATGCTAATTTCATTAATTTCATTAATGTTTCACTAATGCTCAACAGATCTTAAGCTTCATTTTGTTTAGTTGTTTTGGGAAACTACACCTGCACTTTATTTTTTCTGGTGGATTTTGTTGATCTTTATTTTGTGCAGACTTTTTCAATCTAAATAACAGAAGGATCATTAAAAAAATATATATATATACAGTACTTGGAGACTGAATAGTTTACTAAATAAATTAATTTCTGTAAAATTACCCGTTGTTTTAAAAAAAAATTATAATACTGCAAAGCAACATGTTAAGTTAATTTTGTCAAATAAATAACTGATTTCTTTCTTTTTTTATTTGGGTTATATCACGAAATTTATCGTTATCGTCAGGATGCTCTGAAATATTACGATATAATATTCGAGCCATATCGCCCACCTCTAATGTGAAGGTTATTCTCCTTGCACGAGCTCTCCAGGTGTTCCACCTCCTGCTTGTAGCTGGACTCATCATAGTTTGTGATGCATTCCACCACAGCTGTGGATCATGATTTTGAAGGCAGATGTTCATTCATTCATTCAACCTTTATTTAGTCAGGTAAATCTTATTGAACCTCATGGGCTCATTTACGAAAGCGACCTGCTAAAACTAAAGAACGATGAACAGCAATGGTAGAATGTCCATAAACAATAAACAATAAACAAACAATAAACAATAGAAAACAAAAAAGAGAAAAAACAAAAGAAAGAATTATTTTTATTTTTTTTAAACAAAGTATCAAAAAACGAGCAAAACATAAGGTAGACGTATAAAATCAAAGACAGGAACAAATCTGCATTGGTTTTTGCCAGGATTCCAACAGATTCTGAAAACCATTTAGAGAAGTCAAGGTCGAGAGCTTCAGATCTTTTTGTAAGATATTCCAGGAAGCAGGAGCAGAGTAGGAGAAGGCCCTTTTTCCAAGTTCAGTCCTCACTGACGGAACACTGCAGGTAATCATGTCCTGAGAGCGCACACTGTAGCTGCACTCACGCAAAGACATGTAGGAGGAGATGTATGAGGGCAGCAGACCAAGAAGTGATTTAAAGATGAAAATGTACCAGTGGAAGAGTCTGCGTGAGGTTAATGATGTCCAGTTAACCAGTGAATACAGGGTGCAGTGGTGGGTACGATAATCACAGCCAGTTATGAATCTTAGTGCACCATGATAGACAACATCCAACATCCGCAGGGTGCTTGTAGGAGCATTCATGTAGAGAATGTCACCGTAATCAATGGAGGGAAGGAAAGTCACAGATACAAGGCGTTTCCTAACATTCAGTGTTAGACATGATTTGTTTCTGAAAAAGAAACCCAGTTTAACTTTCAGTTTCTTCACTAGGTTTTCCACGTGGAGTTTAAAAGAGAGATGTGAATGGATCAGGATACCCAGATATTTATAGGAATCAACAAACTCAATAGGGACACCATTTGAAGATAAAATCAGAGGAGGATCTGCTGGAACCGCCTTCCTATTTGAAAAAAACATCCCTTTTGTTTTATCAGCATTTAGGACAAGTTTGAGACGGAACAAATCTGACTGGATGTAAAGTCCGAAAGAACATACGGGCGTCCTGTTCCAGGTGGGTGAGAGCAGTGTGGACCACAGAGGAGATGGCATCCTCTGTTGATTGGTTCTCACAGTATGCATACTGGTGAGGGTCCTCGTTGATGTTGATGGTTGTTTTGATGTGGGTCATGACCAGTTTTTCGAAGCATTTAGCTACTATCGGGTGAGTGCCACTGGCCAATAGTCATTCAGAGCAGTCACTGTAGAGCTTTTTTGGACTAGGATGATGGTGGTGTGGTCTTCAGGCAGACGGGATCTGTCTACAGGGCAAGTGAGGTGTTAAAGATATTGGCCAGCACCTCGCAGAGCTGATCGGAACTTTCAACTTTTCAACACTTTCCCAACACTTTTTTTGGGATTATGGTATTTTGACCAATTGGGGTTAGGATTTCCAACTAAACGCAGTGATAGGACCACCAAACTCACAGATCCTGTTCTCCACGACAATCCTAACCGCAATCTGTGAGATTTGTGTCTGTCCTACGTTCTACCTATGAATTATGGGTATTTGTATTTGGACAAATTGGGGTTAGGATTTCCATCTAAACGTAGTGATAGGACCACCAAACTCACAGATCTTGTTCTCCATAACTCCCTGACCGCATTTTGTGAGATTCCTGTCTGTCCTACGTTCTACCTATGAATTATGGGTATTTGTATTTTGACAAATTGGGGTTAGGATTTCCAACTAAACACAGTGATAGGACCACCAAACTCACAGATCTTGTTCTCCATAACCCCCTCAACGCATTTTGTGAGATTCGTGTCTGTATTTATGTATGGATATCATGAAAATATCCAATAGGATCTATCACAGATGTGTATCCGGAAAATATCCAATACTAGGATTTATTATGTATGGGTATCCAGAAAATATCCAATTCATTCATTCAACCTTTATTTATACAGGCTAGCCTCGTTGAGCCACGGGGACTCATTCACAAGAGGGACCTGTCTCACTCACTCACACCTAGGGTCAATTTAGAGTTACCAATCAGCCTAACATGCATGTTTTTGGACTGTGGGAGGAAACCGGAGCACCCGGAGAAAACCCACGCATGCACAAAGAGAACATGCAAACTCCACCCAGAAAGGCCCCCGGACCGGGATTTGAACCAGGGACCTGCTAGCTGAGAGGCAGCAGCTCTACCAGTTGTGCCACTGTGCTGCCAATACTAGGATCTATCACAGATGTGTATCCGGAAAATATACTATACTAGGATTTATCATGTATGAGTATCCAGGACATATCCAGTGCTAGGATCTATCACAGATGGGTATGCGTAGGATATCCTGTACTAAGATCTGTTACAGATGAGATCTCCCCGTATATGACCGGAAACACATTGGATATGTGGCAGATACGTAAACTTGCATACTGTTGTATCTCCCCGGATATTAGGCCTTTTTGTCCAGTGGAATCTGTTGGAATCCTGGCAAAAACCCAATGCAGACATGTTCCTGTTACTGATTACTGCTACTGATTTTCTACATCTACTTTATAATGTTTTTGTTACTTTAATATTTTGTTTTTAATTTGTAAAAAAAAAAAAATCTGTATTTCTCTTTTATGCTTGTCTATTGTTGATTGTTTAAGGAAATTTCTATTGTTATTGTTGTCATCACTCTTTAGTTTGTAGCAGGTTGCTCTTGTTAATGAGTCCTCGAGGCTCAATGAGATTAACCTGACGAAATAAAGGTTGAATGAATGAATATGTCCAATCTTCTAATTTCCTTTGCTGCATAATGTACATTGCATTTATTCTAGCGTTAGGTAAATGTATCTTGAAGGAGAATAGCACTTAAATAAAAGTCCAACAAGGATATTCATTTAGAATTAAGAATAACTCACCCTGGACTACCATAATAGATATAATATATGCAATAACCAATCAAGTCACTCCTGTCCAATAAAAGCGTACAAATGAAGGTGACAAAACTCTATCCAGACTTTAAGTAAGTTTAGGGTCTGGTTCGCAGAGTATTGGTCTGCTGCCCTCATACATCTCCTCCTACATGTCTTTGCGTGAGTGCAGCTACAGTGTGCGCTCTCAGGACATGATTACCTGCAGTGTTCCGTCAGTGAGGACTGAACTTGGAAAAAGGGCCTTCTCCTACTCTGCTCCTGCTTCCTGGAATATCTTACAAAAAGATCTGAAGCTCTCGGCCCTGACCTCGCTAAATGGTTTTAAGAGTCTGTTGGAATCCTGGCAGAAACCAATGCAGATATGTTCCATCCTGTCTTTGATTTTATACATCTACCTTATAATGTTTTTGCTAGTTTTTGCTACATTTTTCTTTTTCTTTTGTTTATTGTTTAATGTAATTGTATCATTGCTGTTCATCATTCTTTAGTTTGTAGCAGGTCGCTTTCGTAAATGAGCCCTCGAGGCTCTATAGACCCTTTTCACGGATCGTCATCAACCCGGAAATATACCGGCAATATACCGGAAGTTAGCCATCTTGGCGACATAGCGGTGTTAGCCTCAAAGCTATTCTAGTTGTGCGTTGTGTCTTGTCACACAAAATCAAGAAATGGTGAATTATTGTCGTGTCCATGGCTGCCACAATCGGTTAGATCGAGAGAAAAACCTACAGTAGTACAGATTACCACTCGTGATCACAAATCAAGGTGAAGTAACTCAGCAGTTATCAGAGGAACGTCGACGTCTGTGGCTGCCAGCCTAAACCAGAACTTGGATTGAAAAAAACTGAGCAACATCCGAATTTGCTCTGCACACTTTGTGTCAGGTAATATATTTCTTACAGTAGATTATAGTGAATTAGGGCATTACACGAATCATAAGTTTATTGAGCACGAGGACAGACCTTTGAAACACCACCTCCCTTTCTCTGTTCAAGACAGCCCTGAAAACACATCTCTTTAGACTAGCTTATCATTAACTTTACTAAATGTATTTTATATTATATCATCCTTATGTATTTTATATTTCAATTTGTCACTGATAATGTTTGAACTGAATTGGTTTGTTAAGTGTCCTTGGGTGTCCTGAAAGGAGCTTTTAAATAAAATGATTATTATTATTACAATCCTTTAACTGTGCTGCATAAAATGTACATGGAACGTTAATTTTTTTTGTTGAGTTATTTGTTTTTTACAAATAGCATAAACAACTCAACAACTGAAAGCTTAACAAAGCTTTCAGTTGTTGAGTTGTTTATGCTGATTATTCAAAATTCATAAGAGCCATGACAGTGACATGACACTCGTGACAAGAGCACTGTCATGAGAAACTACACACCTAGCTCTCAAGTTGAAAAGCAAAAAATACGTACAAACACTAAATATGTAAGAAGCAGTACTGTAGTATGACCTCCTCCCTGTCCACCCACTTGCATGGGAGCATAATGTGGCCAGCGTGCGAGCTGAGACGCATCCAATGAAAAAGTAGGATTTAGTATACATTTACAATAAGCACATACAATAACCTAAATTAACTGTTCTTGTGTTGTTTGACAACTGACAATCCGGTGCTATGTTGTAAATCCTGTTTTGAAATTCATATGCATATTAACACACCAATTATTTACAACTTCATTTAAGTAATTTTTATTTTATTCTTTTTTCTTTTCTTAGGCAAACATGCTCCATTGTACAGCAAGGATGATCCAGGCTGAATCCAGGCATCACTGAAGATGTGTGCTGCAGAGTGCAGTTGGTGCTGATGGTGGCATGACATCTGGTAGCAGAACGTTTCAACCGACGACAAAAAAGAACTTAAAAAAAACATGGCAAATAGCACATGTTAGAATCCATGTTGAACGTGTCTAGGCTGTGTAAGACAAAAATACACAATCTTGAATGGCCCTCTACCTATCAATTTTCTAACATGTAGAGATCCAGAAAAAGTTGCATTAATCGATATGATTGGCTTTGTGTGCTGTGCCTTGGTTAATCTGTCACCACCTTTGGTGGGTTATGAGTAGCTGCATGAATTGTAAAAAGAACAAGTGGATAGAAGTTAAGAGTGATAGTTGATGTAAACCTTTTTTTTTACATTGTTCCACCTTTACTTTGAAGTAGTTTTTGCAAATATGGGGCAGACATGATTTTTCATTCATTGCACTCTTTATTTGAGCATGAATTACTATATCATTACTGTTTATGTATTGATTTGATGAATGTAATTTTGATTATGCTTTTTCTGTAATGGATATCACTCTGACGTGAGCAAACAAGACAACTTACATATTACAACATATGTTTCACATAGTGGTGCTGATACTGTATAGCTCACGTCGATTTAGAAAACCTCTCTTTTAAACTGAATAAATGACATTATGTATCATTAACCATTTTGTTTGTGCACTTTTTGTATTCACTAGAAAATATTCTGCCAAACTCAAAGTAGTTGTAAGGTAAAAAAGTTCTATATAAAGACAACCATTCGTACTATTATCTTAAAAGATAAATGTCTGCAGAATGCACCTCAAAGTTCTTACTTTAATTAGATTTATAGAGTGTAAGCTGTTACAGTATTTATATAATTTGTGTTGAAACACTGTACAAGAGTTGAAAATTTTGAATAACACTGTCAGCCATCATTGTACTTCACATGTTTATTTAAAAAAAATTGAGGTAGTTCTGCACAGAGCTTCTATAAGATGAACTGAAACACACATTTAGTCTGGATTAATAAGGAAAATCAAGGCATTGCTCTCTGGAACCGCTCAGATCTGGTTGATCCAGGGATCAAATGTAGCTTAAAAAACAGGGATCTAAGATCATTTTGACAAAATTTGCTTCGATCCTCAGATTGACGTGATGAGTCACATACATTTACAATAAGAATACAGGTGGTCCCCGACTTACGAGCGCCCTGACCTACGAGCGTCCGACTTTACGAGATTATCATAATTAATAAAAATATGATTTTTTTTTTTTTGTGTTGAAATGTTCTTAATTTCATGTGTACAGCACTTTGTTGCAGCTGTGAATGTTTTAAATGGCTTTATATATACGTAAAGTATCATTAATATTATTTTTTAATAATTTCATGCTTTTTTGAACAACTTCCTGCGGGAACCAGGAACCGGAAATACCGCCTCCGCCATTTTACATTCATTAGTTCCAGAGTCTCGGCACTCGGCAACAGGCTTTTGGAGGACTGTTTCTCCCATAATAAGAGGATGCCTCATACGGATAAATTAACTGGAAACACTCCCTGAACTCTGTGAATGTCTCAGGACTGGAGCAGCAGCCGCGATCGCTCCGCCGATCGCTCCCACAGCACCGCACGAGACCAGCAGCTCATGGTATGAGCTAAGGCTAACATGCTAAACCGGACCCCCACCAGAGCTGCAGATTTGACAGCCGGCTTTGTGCGATCAGAGGTTCCTGGAGCTCGCCTCGATGTCGGACTGGAAGCAGAAGATATCGGGGGACACCCAGCTAACTTGGAATATTAAGCCGACAGCCTTTTTGAAGCTGCAGCTAAACTGGACTGCCCCTAACTGCGCAGCAGACTCGGTGGGGCTAATCTAATGCTAACAGGTGCTGCTAATGGCGGCGCTGGCAGACGGCTTTTGGTAAGTTATTAAAACTTATTAAAACTTTTTTCTGCCTCCAAATGTATGAAGATAGCATACTAACAGTCCTTCCTGTAAAGGGTTTGGACTGCATGGTGCTACAGGAAGCCTGGGAGCTCGGACGTAACACAGCGGAGGGAGGCAAACAGCTCAGCTCAAAGTAAGAAATTATTTTTTTATATTTTTTATTCATATTTTAAAGTATTTTAAAGTGTTAGGATAGTTGAAATGCTTTGTAACTGTTCATTACCGCACATGTACCTGCTCGTGCGGTGTATAAAAGAAAAGAAAAAAAGGTAGTCCCGAATTACGAATTTTCGGTTTACGAGCAACTCATAAGTACGGAACTCGCTCGTAAGTCAGGGACTACCTGTACATAGCTAGTGTGTGTTTAAAAACACACCCAAAATATATTTATATGTACACACACAAATTAAATATAAATCACCAAACACCAAATAATTCACAATGTCTGCGTAGGTCCCAGCTGGTAAGGTCTTCTCATCTTCTGACATGTTGGAGAGCCGGTATGGGTCTTGGCTGCCAATTATTAGTATTTTATCCAAATGACGTTCCTTTGCTGCAGGCTGAAGCTGGTCCACATACTCTCTTGCAGCTTCTGTCTTCTTTACAGAGGTTTGTTTTCCAGACAACATGGTCACAATTGAGAAATAAAACTGGAGCTTCGACTTCAATTACAGTACTGTGTGTTTACAGCGCGGTGGCGGTGCTTACGGTATTGCGCAATCGGTGAAAAGGGTCTATAAGATTTACCTGACTAAATAAATAATAATAATATAATAATAAACTTTATTTGCATAGCACCTTCCTATAATGCCTTGCATTGACCAAGGTGCTTAACAGGATAAAAAGATGAATAAACTGGAACAATAAATCAATGAAAATAGAATAAGAAACAACAGCAATAAAAGAAGGCAATGGAAATAAAAATGCTACATACTAAAATACCAAAAGTAATAAAAGTTACACACTGAAAGCTTTTTTGAACAAGTGGGTCTTCAGTCTGGTTTTGAACAGAGTCAGATCAGAGGTGGCACGCAGCTCAAGGGGGAGACTGTTCCAGGCTTTTGGGCCGGCAACAGAAAATGACCGGTCTCCCCATTGTTTGTACCTTGAGCGAGGCACCTCCAGCAGGTGTTGACTGGCAGATCGTAAAGCTCTGCCGGGCTGATGGGCTTTCAGAAGTTCTGAGATGTACAGTAGAGAGGTGCAAGTCCATTCAGAGCTTTGAAAACAAACAGCAGCAGCTAAATAAAACTAATTTTTCTCTCGTGAACAGTTATTTTCAAAACAAACTTTTATTATTTTATTTTTATTACATGTTTGTGCTGCTGTGTGGAGTAATGTTTTTCTATGATATTAGTGCTTAGTGTATTTTTAGTTGATATTTTTCTTAGTTAACATCTTAGATGTATTACTGTTCTTTGTTGGATGGAACTGGGAGCCTGTGTAAATAATCTTGTTTATCACATTCACATGTACCACATGTGGTGCGAATGACAATAAAGGTTCTCTGATGGGATCACTCAGGCTGTGACTTAGATAAAATCTTGGCACCTTCTTTTTGAGGGGTATTGTCTTTCAAATTGGATGACACTGTCCTCCTGGCTAAATCTCCGCCTGCTCCTAAAACAGCCAATCAGTGATTCAGTGGGCGGGACTTGGATTTGCCATTTGAGATTGAATATTGTCACACTAAAAGCGCAGGGGGGGCAGGCTGAAAATGAAAAGGCAGTTTGCTCTGTTGTTCAATGACAATTGACAGTGTTGACTAAGAAAATGAAAATGATTTAATCTTAATTTTATTTCTGACTCAAAAAAGGCAGCTTGACTTTGAAATTAAAAAGCATTTCTGCTATTTCATTTTAATTTTCAAAATTGACATTTCAAAATGAATTTTGGCCACTTTTTACAAAGACATATATTGAAAATTAAATGTTAAATGTTATTTTACTTATCATTTTAATTAAGTTACAAATTGAGCAGTCTCGAAGAAGAAAATGAAAATGCAGTTTGGTTTATTCATTTTTAATTTTATTTATGACTCAAAAAAGGCAGCTTGGCTTTGAAATGAAAAAGCATTCCTGCTAAACCATTTTAGTTTTCATTTCGTCTCATATCTGCGCAGAGCTACGCAGTTTACCTAAATACTCTTCTTCTCACTTCCACTCAAGACGTACATACGGGGGAATGTACGCTGTCGCCCCCTGGCGTCCCAGATTTTGACAAGTCGCAGGATTTGGTGTAACACCGGCAACCTTCTCGCTGAGAGGCAGCAGCTCTACCAGTTGTGCCACCGTGCTGCCCAAAATATTATCAAAATTGATAATATTTTCACAAATACAGTATAACAAATGGGGACGTGATAGGTGGTATCTTAACGACCGACTTAAGTGATCATTTACCAGTTTTCACAATCTATAAAAATGATCAAAACATCACAAAAGCAGTTACAATGAAGAAAAAGATCATAAACACGTCAAAAAGAGTTTTGGAAAAATTGAAAGAGGATCTGGATAAACAAGACTGGAGTGATGTGTATGTTGATGATGCGAACAGAGCATATGATGAGTTTATGAATATCTTGGAGGCTCTGTATGAAAAGAATTGTGTGCAAACAAATCATACAAAGAGAAATACGGATGATCAAAAGGGTTGAGAAATGCTTGTAAAAAAAAAGAATTATTTGTATTCATGTTTCTTGAAATTGCGAAGTCAGAGCGCTGAAGAAAAATATAAAAAGTATAAAAATAAATTAGTAGGGATTATAAGGAAACATAAGAAAGAATATTATAGTAAATTATTAGATAAAAGTAATGGTGATATGAAAGCAACATGGTGAG
>JBBPBX010091574.1:0-13910 GCA_038048925.1 Garcialebias charrua
AACGGTCGGTGTACTCTCTGGAAGTTTTCCCCTAGCGGACAAAAGTGGTACTGCACCATTTTTTGGCCAAAATGAAAAAACGACGATATCAGAGCCAAAAATGGATCTAAAAATATGGGAAAAAATCCATAAATAACACGCTTCGGTGTATAACCCACAGGACATTCAAATGAGTAAAAAAACTGTGTGTTATACGCCGACAAATACGGTAAGTTATTAACTCTTTTTCCCTTCATTATGGCTCCAAATGTATGGAGTTAACATGCTAACAGACCTTCCTGTAAACAGTTTGGACCGCGTGAAGCAGCACGAAGCTGCAGAGCTCGGACGTGCAACGAGCTAACATGCTAAAAGACGGAGACAGGCTTGACCAGCTCAAAGTAAGAAATTAAATTTTTATTTTCCTTCATTATTGTTCCAAATGTACTGTATGTGTTTTTTGATAATTATGTAGGGTACTGTGTTAGGATAGGCAAAGTGCTTAGTAACTGTACAGTACCATACATGTACAGTACATGTATAAGTGGCGGCTAGTGCGTTTTCCGACTTACGGCGATTTTCGACATGCGAACGGCCGTAGGAACGGAACTCGTTGGTAAGTCGAGGACTACCTGTATTTGCTAACTGTCCTTATTCATCCACCACCTGTACGATGCTGCTGGAATTCTAATTTCCCTGAACAAATCTTTCCAAGGGTTTAATCTAATCAAATCTAACAAAAGCTCCATCCTTTCTTGACTCAAGTCTTGGGAGTTGCTCTTTGTGAGACCAAACCGTCCACGCTCAGGTTTTCAACCACTCACCTGTACCAGTTTGTCGATGCCCAGGGCCTTGTCCAGTTTGATCAGTTCGCTCTCGTCGGTCCCGCTGAGGAAGGAGACGAGCTGCTCTATCAGAGCCTTCTCATCGTTTCGACCTTCAGGTGTGGTCGGGGGGGCGAGCTCTTCATCCAGTGTACAGGGCACACACTGCCTGCTCAGAGAAAGAAAGAAAAACAAATCTCTCCGAATATTTTAGACCAGAAACACCAGAGCGCTAAGAGTTAACTGATCAGTCATGCTCACTCTTGTGGTGATGCTAAGGAAGTCTGTAAAGGAGGTCCAAGTCCATCGAAGGACAAGGTGTCCGACAGAGTCAAAGGCTCGAACTGGGAGTCTCCCGCATCCATCTTGGTTAGCCCTGAAAAACAGTTTTATATGTTTTAATTCATTGGCTTTTAACCTAGAGTGAGTTAGCATCTGTGTCTTAATGTTGTATTCTTTTACTTGTGATGTTCTGATTATATATACAGTATATATATATTTATATATATATATATATATAATTGTTCTTATTGTTTTGTGTTTGTTTTTATCTTTGTACAGCACTTCGGATGGCTGCTATGTTGTATTTTAAGTGCTTTAGAAATATATGGTATGGTTTCATCTAACTGGAAGAGCTCAACGAGAGATTATTTACACAACAATCCTAATATCTGCTTGAATATAATGCAAATAGATAATAAAATATCAGCTATGAAAGGGTTCAAGCTTTCACCCACTGTGATCAAATAGAAACTGTGGATTTTAAATCATAAAACCCATAAGACCCACAAAGTTCCCAGAGTTTGTTGTTTGTTTATTTATTTATTTTTTATATATATAATAAGTTCTGAAAGAAATGTCCTAATCTGTTACCAGTGCTTGAACCAAAAAGGCTGGCAACTTCAGCCTCAGGAAAAGGGCTGCTGTCTTTGGAGGTCTGGAAGGGGTCTCCCTGGCCCTGCGGTTGGCTTGGAGTGGCAGGATTGCAGAAATCGAACGACGAATGCTTCTGAAGGCTACAGCCGGAGGGCGGGCCGTTTTCACCAAGCCCTGCAATGAAGAGGTGAAGCAAAACAAAAAACCTACATTAAACACAGGGAAAAAAAGTATTTTTGGATAAATTACGTTTTCAAATAAGAGAGAAAACACCTACAGTAATTGTTTTTGTTTGGTGGTACTTTTATTTTAAATGTAAATTGATACAACAAAGTATGACCATTTAGCATACTTTTTTTTTAAAAAAAACTGAGGTTTTAATATTGCCTTTTAAAAAGTTTCCAAAAAGGAGCCGACACCGTCTCTGCAATGTTCCCTCCTCCTGTAGGACCCCTCCACTTTTACAGTTAGTGAATGAATGAAACTCCTCATGTTCGCTAAAAAACTGCTTAAAAATAATTAAAAAAAAGAGTAAAGCATTATCTTTTAAATGTATCTAAAGTATGGTGTGTTATCTATTGTCAATAACAGTCAACATTCAAGTGTTATATAGAAAATCCTTCATAAATATGAATGGAAGTTAATTAAACTCTGCTATTTGAAGGAGAACAAAGTGAAGAGACAATCTCTCCTCTTACTGGAGATGAAGCTCCTATGACCTGATCATGTGATCAGTATAAGATGACTTGCATAGCGTTATCTTTAAATCATAAGATTTATGCTATGCAAGTCATCTGTAATGTGTTTACAGGTGCTGGTCATAAAATTAGAATATCATGAAAAAATTGATTTACTTCAGTAATTCCATTCAAAAAGTGAAACTTGTATATTATATTCATTCATTACACACAGACTGATATGTTTTAAATGTTTATTTCTTTTAATGTTGATTATAACTGACAACTAATGAAAACCCCAAATTCAGTATCTCAGAAAATTACAATATTACAGTCTGCAGGTCTTTTAGTTTGGGTTTATCATCATTTTAGCCTCACACCTGCTGAACTGTCTGGCACGAACGTGTGTGTTTTGTCTTTGCAAAAGACAACACGGCAGCTCACAAACCCACCAGCAGTGTTACACCCCCCTGAGCAAATGGTTTTGTGTGTTTTACGAGAAATACTAAATCCCCTTGTTGATGAGATGAAAACGTACCTCTGCTAGGGGTCCCAGGAGGCTCCCTCTTCACATTTACACTGCAAGGAGTGCAGGCCTCGCCCGGCTGGAGGTGATTCGGTGACTGCAGTTTTAGTGGGGAGGGGGGGTGGAACTGAGACGACGGGGACTGGAGCTGGGGAACAGACTGAGGCTGGGACAGTGGGGACTGCAGCTGAGACACGGGGGACTGGAGCTGAGCTGGAGGCTGGGAGGTTGGAGACTGAAGTCCTCCTCCGGGGTTTACTGAATCCCTGCTGCCCTGACTGGCCCCGAGCGACCCTCTGAGGCCCGGCAGAAGCTGGTTGAGAGGGTCCTTATCAACAGGTCCAGCTGATATCTAAGGGCAGGAAGGAGAGAGTGGTGCAATACTGTAAAAACATGTGAACACTTAAAGAATGTGGTAAAGAGAGAGAAAGGGGAGCAGCAAACGAGAGAAGGGGAGAGAAAAGATCAAAAGCCAATGAGTTTAAAGGCTCGAGTCGGTAACTAAAGCTACAGTGGACCCAAAGTCCAAGAAAATAAACATTTAACTTTGTTTACAGCTGCTGTCTGGTCACTCAATGCTGCATCAGAGCTGAACACAAAAACACTCCCGTCTATGTGTAAGGTTTTCTTTCTCTCACCTCACGTGTTTTTATGATATTAGTGCTTAGTGTATTTTTAGTTGATGTCGTTCTTAGTTCATATCTTAGATCTTATTACTGTTTTTCTTTTACATTTTATTGTTGGATGTAACTGGGACCCAGTGTACATAATCTCATTCCACCACATGTACCACATGAGATGCGAATGACAAATAAATCTCTCCGACTCTGACTCTGCAGAATGTTGTGAATAACTGGACCCAGTTAGAACAGAGATCAGCTCAGTTTAATCCAGTTAATGCTTATGTGTTTGGTTAAAGCGTGCCCGGTTTGTGGATCTCTACAAAACATAAAAAAGATGCACACTACCAGGTTTCAGTTCAGCCAAAAGCAGGGCGAGGCTGGTACAATGTGAGTGGAGATGGGCAAAGTAATGATGCAGCTAAAGAAAAATTAAAGGTGTAACAATTAGGTCTGTCATGACAACAAATTTTGCGGGATGATTAATTGTCTCAAAAATTATTGCGATAAACGATAATGTTTGAAATTTGACAATAATTAGTAATTACAGTATTGTTAAATTTAAGAAGAAAGGTTGGTCAATTTAAATACAGGTCTCTCTTGTAACCGAGTCCTCGAGGCTCAATGGGATTAACCTGCCTAAATAAAAGTTGAGTGAAATTTGTTTTGAGTGTAGTACCTTTTTTTGACCACTGGATGGCAGTATAAGACAGTTTGAACCGAAGGATGGATAGTGAGGGAGCGAGCAGTGTGGCTCTTAAAAAAAAAAAAATGGGACGGAGGCCATTTGACGTGACATGGGCTGTCTCTTCTTCCTTTATTCTGTCCTCAAAATGGTGGACGCTCTGTGTGGTTTAACCTAACAAGAAAGTTCATGCTCAACACCATCTTGGCTCCAGCAAACTGGATGGTCCACTTGGGGTGTTTACTGCTTGGTGGAGAAACAGTTTGCTGAAACTCCTGACTGATGATGCCGAAGAAGACACACACACACACACATCCTACTGTATGTAATGTGAGGTGTGATTTGTCAATTTACATACAGTAGGATGTGTGTGTGTCTTCTGTAAGCCTTGCTTCCACACGCTGAACTTTGAATGGGTCACAGGTATGTGTTATCTCAAGTATGTGTGTGTGTTAGCTTTCAATTTGCATAGGTTGGTGCGTGTCATCTCAGCCTGTTTATAGCTTCTCTCTCTCAAGGCCTACTCATTGAATTGATAAAGCTCCCCGGATGGGAAGCGAAACGTTTTCTGTTACAAATAAAGTCCAGTTGTTCTGTATTGAACGCCTTTTTGATTTTATCATGTCCTGGACGACTGAGAATCTTCACCAGCAAGTTCTCAGCTTCTCTTTGCAGAGGAAAAACAACTTTTAACACGAAGGCATGGGTTTCAACCGTGAATTTTGGAGCTTCGACAAGACGGAGACACCCCCCCACCCCCCACCCGAGGTTGGCCTGTTAGCTTAGCTCGTAGCTTAGCTTCTCAGCATAGCTGCTTTTAACGATCCAAAAATGCGATTTGGGACGGTTCAAACAGATTTTAAAGAGAAAGGGAGGGGTCAGTGAAGAACAAAGGAGTTGAGCCTTTTGTCATCACAAAGAAACGATAAAGCCGATAAATGAAAATGAGGTTGATAATTTTCCTTTATCATGCGATTAATTGATTTATTGTTTATCGCGACAGGCCTAGTGACAAAATGTTAGAGAGATTCAACAATTTATCATATGAAACTTCCCAGCTCACTTTAAATCAAAGGTTCTCTGTTCACTTCAAAACATCCTTGAGACAGAACAAACAAAGTCTCTAAGCTTTTTTCATGGTTGGACAATGTTTTACATTACTCCAACGTTTTGATTAGATGTTCCTGCCTCAAACAGAATCCTGACTCCAGTTTATCTGTACGATGTCAGAGTTTGTGTAACTTGTCAAACCCCACCTCTTTCTGTTATAAATACTTTCTGAGACCAGAAATAAATTCGGATATGTGCTGGAGTGTGTTCCGAGACTAAACTAGTTTCAGAAGTACATTACAAAGCATGTCCCCTTTGCAAAGTTCAAGATTCGTGTCTAACTTATTTCTTGTTTATCTTGTGTGGTTTTTATTAAGGTAACGGGTGTTTATTTTGCAAATATCAATGCTAGAACCTTCAGTTTATTTTATAGATATACTTTTTATACTTTTTATACTACTATGCAAAAACTCAGGACAGTATTACACTTTTATTATTTCATTTTATGCTTATGTTCATTAAATGTTTAGTGTTTTAGTGTTGGTGTAAATTTTCATACTTTTATACTACTATGCAAAAACTCAGGACAGTGTTACACTTTTACTATTTTATGCTTATGTTTATTAAATGTTTTAGTGTTTAGTGTTTAAATGGTTACTGTTGCACCGAGGGACTGAGAGAAACGCAATTTCAATCCTGTGTATGTCCTGTACATATTGCAGTTCTGACAATAAAGTTGACTTTGACTTAAAATCCCCATCACAAACACATTAGTTTTAGAAAAATGGCCGTCTGATGCGACTGTACCGTGGAGTCTCTGCTGTCCCGGCGGTTCTCTCCGATGTGTTGATCGGGACTCGATTTGGGGCTGATGCCAGCCGGGCTGCAGGAGACTCCTGCTGGTTTGCCCGCTCCTCCAGCTGCAACGGCTGAACCGGAACAGGCCAGTCCATCGACACTGGTTCTCTTCTCCACCTTCACTCGAACCGTCTGAAGGCTCAGAGCCGATGGAGGCGGAAGATCCCCCAAATCCTTCAAAAACAAACGTTATTTAAACATGCTGTCCTAAATACATTTTAATGCTGTAACAGCAGGCGCCACCTTTTCGTCCGTGTCGAGAAGAAACCGGAGCAGCTGGTGGTCCTGCGGTTCTCTGGAGCCGGGCTTGTGAGGCGCTGTGCTCAGAGCCGGACTGGCAGGCGACTCCTTCTTGATCTCGACGTTGTTTTTGTTTAGTCCTTCCTCCGCGGCGGCGGCGGATGAGTCGTTTGGACTGCTGTCCAACAGCAGCTTGTGCAGGATCTTGTGTCGTTCCGTCAGGCTGCTGTGAGCGGCGGGGCACTGAGGAACAGGGGAGGGGTTCAGAGGATGAGGTGATGAGGTGCAGTGGATGCTGTTGAGCGATTCAACTCCTGTCCCACTGCTGTCCAGGAGCTGGTTATGTCTGGTGTTACCCAGCTGTGAGGCAGAAGGAAGGGGGGCTTTAGCAGAGTCCTCCCCCACATCTTCTGCCTCTGAGGGGTTTGTTGATGGTGGCCGGGTTGAGGAGCCAGTGGGTGCACTGGCTTGTCTCTGAAGTCCATGGAAAGACCCTGATGATCCACCATTTGCACCAATATAACCATCACCACCGGAGTGGCGCCTAGTGAGGCATCCCCCACTACTCAAAGCCCCCACTGGGGATTGGAGACCCGGCGTAGAGGGAGAGAAGGGGTTCCCTGGCACCCGAGGGCTCCCCCCTAACCCAGGACTAACACGTGGCATCCTGGGTGACATAAAAGAGGTAGAGGTGGCTGTGTGTGGACTGCTGAGAGGAGAGAGGCTGTTGACCTGCGGGGAACCGTTTGTCCGACAGGTGGTCAGGTAGACTGTGGGTGTGGCTGGACATTGTCCGAGGGAGGGGGCGTTGCCGTTGTTGGTATGAAGGCTTGAGGTTGCGAGAGGTACCGCGCCTTGATTCGAGTTGCTGCCTGGAGGGAGCGAAGGGGATCGGGAGGGAGTCTGAGCAATACTGTTGGGGGTCGGTGGAAGGCTGGGGTTAGTGTTTTCCTGAGAGCTAGCAGTGTTGTGTTCCCTGAGAGAGACAAGAAAAGTAAATCCCTTTAACGTGAGGAAGCAGCACAACATGGAAGGTGCACAGGCACATTCAAGTGTTTGAGATGAGTTCAGCTCTTCTTTTTACCCATGAGTAAAACTTTTGTTCATAAATAAATCCTAACTAGGGGTGCACCGATTTCAATTTTCTGGCCGATCACCGATTTTTAGAAAGTCTGACCTGCCGATTCCGATTTTGGCCGATACAGATTTTCAGGTGTTAAAAGGTCAAAATGCACCCTACATTTTCATGATTTTCCGACCTTTGCGGAGGCAGATGCAATCGGTGGATAAAATCGGCTTCTCATTTAAAGATCGGCCGATCACCGATCTCCCCAAATTAAGGAAATCGGGGCCGATTGATCGGCCGGCCGATTTATCGGTGCATCCCTAATCCTAACAAGGAGGATGAACAACAAGATGTTTTTTTTCATCCACCTTATTTACCGTAGATAACGTGTAAAACAATCACAAAGCCTATTTTTGTTTTACAGAAAAGAGCTGTAAGAATTATCACTAGAAAACATTACTGTCATCCATCAAGCACATTATTTTATCAACTGAAGTTATTGAAGTTCCATGATTTGGTAGATTATAATATTTTATCAGTTATGTATAGGGCTCAGAATAACATATTACCTTTAAATATCCAAATACATTTTGTTAAAAGACAAAGTTGTTATAATCTTAAGGGGACAGAGATATTTGTAAAACCAAAATTCAGAACTAGTTTGAAGGGACGTTCTACCTCAATCCAGGGAATTAGATTATGGAATGGTTTGGAGAATGTAGTTAAAAATGCCAAGTCAATGTGTACATTCAAGAAAATGATCAAAACTAAATTGTAAAAAAATAAATAAAATGAAGTAGCGTAATGTATATTGTATTAGTTAGAAAATTAAAAAGAGTTATTCATTTTGTTCTGTTACTGGAAGATTATTATTGTTTGAACTGACTGTTTGAAAAAAGGGCAGATATAATAAGATTTTTTCTTCTTTCTGCTACGTTTAATTTAAAAAAATATTTTGTACGTTATCATTTATGGGATTGTTTTGTATTGTGTTAAAAAAAGAAGGAAAAAAAAAGAACAAATTTAATAAACATAAACATATTGTTTCTAGCAATGACTAAATTTTTACTGTAAAATCAGGAGGCCAATTAGATTTAATACATTTGATTTTCTTTCTAAGAACTGGAAATTACAAGCAAAGAAATACAAGATTATTGCATATGGCACATTATACGCTTGTGACAAAGATCTAGCAATGGCCCGGATATGAAAAAAAAAACATTTGACCTTGACTTGTGACCTTGATCTTTAAGTTGGGGTGATGAAAAGACTATTTGACACACTGCTTAGAGGTGGTACAAATGTGTATCGAATTTCATTAAAATATCTTGAGTGAATCAGAAGTTATGGACGGAGCAAGCAAAGACCTTGTTGTGACTTTGACCTTCATTTGTGACCTTGAGCTTGGAGCCGGGGTGATGAAAAAGGACGAGACGCTCCATCTGGTGATGATGCATTTATGTATAAAGTTTTGTAAAATTATCTTTAGTGGAGCAGAAGTTATGGGCGAGGTAAGAAAGTTTAGGTGTGTAGAGACAATCCCATTGTAAGTCTGGTGTTCGACGGGCGTATCATTAATAAATCAATAACTGTATTTACAAACACATTGTGCAAAATTGCATCAGCTTACCACTGGAAATTTCTTCAGTTTGTTCAGATATACAATCAATCTTATGTTTAGAACAGCTCAGCGTTAACTCAATTGCTGACAAACCTACAGACAGGTGATAAAGACGAGCTACGTCATGCAAAACGTTTATACTTAATTAGCATAGCATTTACCGTAAACTAAACCTTCTGACAAGAATGCATTACCTGAAAATGCATCCCCGACTACAGAAATACAGAAGACCCATCATATATTATCATTTAAGAGTTATATTCACAAAAACAAGCATCACTGTTTGTGCACGTTTGTCTGAAACAGCACCTGTCAATAGTGTGAATGCCCATAATGAAGGGCTGAACGTCAGGGTTGGAGGGGCAGCAGAACTTGCAGCGGGTCTGAGCGCTGAGCGTCGTGCCGTCACTTAGCGTGAAATGGTACAGTGGGCTGACAGCGGTGCCATGAGTCATCACTGAGGAAAAGAACAAGAAAACACACACACACACACACACAAAAAGATTAAATACGCAAGTGATTGGCGTTTTGAGATTTCATCATCAATCCTCCATTAAAGTAGGAACTCAGGAGTCACGTTGTTTTCACGTTTATTTATTTTATGTTCATATTTTGAACATTTTCTTCTGAAAAATGTATGCTGCCACGCACAAATCAAAACGTCAAGTTCAATTAGGCAATGGCTGCTATATATTTTACTTTATGCAACATTTATACATTTCAAAATATTTAACTTTTTAACAAGCATTTTACCAAAATGAATAAACAAATCTACAGTATTGAATTCTGTTAAAAACATTTGAAATCTGCTTCAGAAAACTTGCTGTGATTCTGTGTTCTGCTACTTTTTCCATTTCTGCTACAGTTCTGCAACTTCTAGCTTCTAGCTAGCCATTTGCTACCTTTAGCTTCAAGCTAGATTTTTGATACCATTAGTTTCTAGCTAGCCTTTTGATACCGTTAGCGTCTAGCTAGTCTTTAGCTACCTTTATCTTCAAGCTAGAATTTTGATGCCATTAGCTTGTAGCTAGCCATTTGCTACTTTTATCTTCAAGCTAGCCTTTGAAACCTTTAGCTTCTAGCTAATCTTTTGCTATCACCACGTTAGCCTTTGATACCTTTAGCTTCGAGCTAGCCATTTGCTACTCGTCTCGCATTTTTCCAAATCTAGGTTTTAGCACATTCTTTTAGCTTCTTTTGGCTTTTAGCTATCGGTTGCCACCAGTACATTGTAGCTAATTTTTTTAATACCTTTAGCTACATTTAGGTTCTAGCTAGTCATTTGCCACTTTTAGGTTCTAGCTATGTTTTTATAAATTTAACCTATAGCCCTTTGATACTTTTACCTTGACTTTTGTTGTTTTTAGCTTTTAACTTGTTTTTTATTACTTTTAGAAACAATATTGTGTGAAGTGAATGGCACAATATTGGTTAGGCTATTATTACATTTGACTTTTAACGAGTATTTAGCTGGTTTTAGCTTGTGCTCTGCTTCTTTTAGCACGATCATCTCTTTTCTGTTCAGTGCCCTGAGATGACTTCTGTTGTGACTTGGAACTATATAAATAAACTGAATTTAATTTAATTTTCAGCTTCTTCAGCACAGTCGTTCAGATTTCATTCTTTGGTCTTCAGCTTCTCTGCTTCACTTTATCTTTCTGCTCTACCAAACTCAGTGTCATAGAGGCCATCTTTAAAGGTAACAGCCGAAGCTGGAAGAGTTATTTTAGTTTAAGCTGTCATAATGGCACAGATAAACCAAAACGAAGTGAATGTTTTCTTCTTGGTTCTGGCCGCTCACCGTCTTGCAGCAGCTTCTTGGCATGGGAGGGCTCTTTGCCCTGTGGCTGAATGAACGCGTAGATGCACTTCCTGACCAAGTCCTCCCAGCCGGGCCGGCCTGTTGGGCCGGCTCGCAAAGCGCTCGTCTCTATGGAGATGATCTTCCCTGGATTAGAGCACCACACACAGACACACAAAAGATCAGCCTGCACTGATTTCAACAACAACTGCAGTAACTTGCAGATTCACAGGTCGCATAGAGACCTTAAAAAAAAAATCTGTGTAAAACTTACTAAAAATCCTCCAACGTTTAGATTTTTTATGGAATTTTAAAGGTTAAATTGTTTTTCTGCCCTCTTGGATGCAAATGTCTGTCTGCATGTCAAATACAATATGAGCAGATCTTTAGTAGCTGTGTGAAAGTAGATGAAAAATTACATCTTTCAAGGTTAGACGTCCAATTTAATCATACTTTTCCAAACTGGGTTTCTACTGATTTTCCATTTGAAAATTTCAGACTTTTAAGTCAAGTACATTTTTTAAGCACTTTTGATGAATTTCCATTGCCTTCTGTGAGAATAAATCACTATGGAGTGCAATAAACATTTTTTATACTTAAATTAGGGGTGCACAGATTTATCTGCCCCGATTTCCTTAATTTTGGGAAATCGGAAACCGCCCGATACTTGCATGAGAAACAGATTTTACAGATTTTTTTTGTTTTGCTTTAACAACAATTTTCTGAACTTCATTTATATTTCAGTTCACTACTTCATGGCCAGTTAAAATAAGTTTGTATTGTTTCTAGGATATTGTTCAAGGGTATATTTTTCAATAAAAATAATATTGGAAAATTGAAGGTGCATTGTGACCTTATAACACCTGACAGTGTTGTTTATAAAACAAAATCGGAATCGGCAGGTCAGGCTTTTTAGAAATCATGATCGGCCAGAAAACTGCAATCGGTGCACCCCTAACTTAAATACTGCTGTTTTAATTTAGCTTTTAGGAAATATTACACTTAAATGTTTTACTTTTTTAATTTGCAGACATTATTTCACTTTATAACCAGAGTGGAATATGATGCTAATGTACCGGTAGACACCAAGTTTCATCTTTTTTAAAGTTGTCAAGGAAAAAGACATTTCTTGTTTAAGCAATTAAAAAAAAATGCTGGATATTTATTTGTTAGAAAGTTCAGTAGGTAATAGCATCGGTAAAACATCAATGTTTAACCATGAATTGTTTTTTGCTCTATACATACCCAGACCTGCAAAACACAGTTTAAATGCCGTTCTTTTCAGGACTGCCGTACAGTCTTCTCAATAAAACGAACAAACTGTGTGCGCAGATTTTATGGTTTTAAAAATCAGCGGAACATGCATGATTTGAACAGCGCTGACAGTTTTTGTTGTTTCATGAAAGCATGATCAAATGTCAGAATATGATCCCACACAGTATGATCGATTGGCAATTCTTGACATTGTCGATCCATATTTCAGAGTTCATCCATGCAAAGCTAAAATATCAGTCATTTCTGGACTGTATGAAAAAACTTGAATGTGTTTGTTTTACCTGTGGGGTCCTGCTTCGTAATAAAGGACTCTGTGCTGACAGGCTGCGCGCGAGGCATCCGACAGGCGATGCAGATCAAGCAGCTCTGCAGGTCTATAAAAAAAAAAACATGACAAATATTTTACCTGGGGGGGTACAAAAATACAGTTCTAAATATAAGTTGTTCACTTAACAGTTAGGATGAATAGATTTGAGTAATCTGTGTTCAGCTACACACAATTAACACTGACATTCATGACTCTCAGCTACTACCACAGCATATTTCTGTAGGTTCCACTTAGTATGATCATTTTTTGTGTTGGCTAAAGGTGAATAGCTGTGACGGCCATCTTGAATGAGTTTTATTCAAATCTGTCCAATGGTTCCTGAGACATTTAGCTAACAAACAGACAGGTTAGACACCAACAATTATCCATCCATCCATCCATTTTCTTCCGCTTATCCGGGGTCGGGTCGCGGGGGTAGCAGCCTAAGTAGGGAGGCCCAGACTTCCCTCTCCCCAGCCACTTGGAGCAGCTCCTCTGGGGGAATCCCAAGGCGTTCCCAGGCCAGCCGAGAAACATAGTCCCTCCAGCGTATCCTGGGTCTTCCTCTGGGTCTCCTCCCGGTGGGACATGCCCGGAACACCTCACCAGGGAGGCGTCCAGGAGGCATCCTAACCAGATGCCCGAGCCACCTCAACTGGCTCCTCTCGATGTGGAGAAGCAGCGGCTCTACTCCGAGTCCCTCCCGGATGACTGAGCTTCTCACCCTATCTCTAAGGGAGAGTCCAGCCACCCTGCGGAGAAAACTCATTTCAGCCGCTTGTATCCGAGATCTTGTTCTTTCGGTCATAACCCAAAGCTCATGACCATAGATGAGGGTGGGAACGTAGATCGATCGGTAAATTGAGAGCTTTGCCTTTTGACTCAGCTCTCTCTTCACCACGACAGACCGGTACAGCGCCCGCTTCACTGCGGACGCTGCACCTATCCGCCTATCGATCTCACGCTCCAGTTTTCCCTCATTCGTGAACAAGATCCCGAGATACTTAAACTCCTCCACTTGGGTAAGGACCTCCTCCCCGACCCGGAGAGGGCACGCTACCCTTTTCCGGCTCAAGACCATGGCCTCGGATTTGGAGGAACTGATCCTCATCCCGGCCGCATCACATTCAGCTGCAAACCGCTCCAGCGAAAGCTGTAGATCACGAGCTGATGAAGCCAATAGGACCACATCATCTGCAAAAAACAGAGAAGCGATTCTAAGGCCACCAAAACGGATCCTCTCAACACCTTGGCTGCGCCTAGAAATTCTGTCCATAAAAGTTATAAACAGAATCGGTGACAAAGGGCAACCTTGGCGGAGTCCAACTCTCACCGGAAACGAGCCTGACTTACTGCCGGCAATGCGGACCAAGCTCTGACACCGGTCGTACAGGGACCTAACAGCCCATATCAATGGGCCTGGTACCCCATACTCCCGGAGTACCCGCCACAGAACCCCCCGAGGGACGCGGTCGAATGCCTTTTCCAAGTCTACAAAGCACATG